>JAEMOT010003123.1:99925-131716 GCA_019297695.1 Apostasia ramifera | reverse complement strand
TATATATATATATATATATATATATATATGTATAAATAACTTCATATTATAAACTTGATGCATGCATGGGAGTCTAGCTAAATTAGTACTTATGATCAATATTGTCACTCATTTCCTTACATGTAGAGGTATATGTATACGTGGATTAAATTATTCATTTAAACTAATAAATAACTTATTTGAGCCCCTTAAATTTGAACAATTTAATTTGATTTGAAATCTATTAATTCGATTGATGATTAGATATTTCAATTAAAGGGTTGCCAATCATCCAACTGTGTTTTTCTTTTTATTTATTCTTTATATATCACAATTTTTCTTCGCTCCACTTAGAAATTAATATAAATTTGAGACTCTTTGATATCGAAAGCACTAAGCCTATTATCCAACTATATATTTGTAGTTATATGATTATATCAAGTGAGTAGGATATAACTGCGAGCTAGCTTGGGTTAAATGGACAAATAAGAGTGATGGGGTAATTCAGGATCTTAATTAGTACATTAATTATGAGTTTTAAATTTTTTTAATAATATTTATTCTGAGTTTTGATTTATTTTTATTAGTGATCGATCATATATAAATGATCATTATATTAGAATTTAACTACATAATTTAGTATAACGCTACTCCACTATATTATTGGATCTCAGGCTACCATTAACTTAATTTTGATAATACAATTAAAGTTTGACAACACAATTTGAATATGGAATTAAATTATAAATGCCTTACTGATTAGTGTATTTTTTAAATAAGAATAAAATAATCACACAAATTTTGGTTTTGATTACCGAATCAAAACGAACCAACATATAGAATTAAATTTATTTGATTGGTTCATTATAATTTGAAATCTTATTTGATCAATTTGATTTTTTTTAATCAGTAATTAAATGGGGTCCATCATGGCCGTCCTCTCTGATGAGGGCATTGGGCAAGTCCCTACGAGCACAATGAAGCAAATTGTTCCCATTCAAATATTGTATGTCCACATAGTTTTACTCATTTCGCCAAATATCTCTCCAACAATTTTATTATTTGTTATATATATATATGTACGCACGTCACTACGTATTATGTTTGTATATATACATGAACTCTTTAGTCTTCAATTTTAATGTTTATTAATGTTATGTCATGATTCTCCTCAAAATCATTGTTATTATTTATGTTATGTTTGCATATTTATATGTTTTATTGTGATGGTAAGATTACATAGATAAGTAATTAAATATAATTGAATTATACAATTTTGTTGTTGCTATGGTTGTTAAATAATGATAATATTGGAATTTTTTATATTACAAGTTATAATTTTTTTACATAATATTATGTGAGTTATATCATATTTTTGGTTATTGTTCGGGATTGCAATCAATTTGTGAACTTTTTTTTTGCCAAATATTACCGTTTTATTACTAGATTGTGTTCAATAGTTGAATTTCATAAATTAATACTACTATATTTATTAAGGCATGGTTCAATCACAGCATTGTGTAGCCCTGTCAACGGATCGGATCCGGATCGGGTTGACCCCGACTCGAATCCAATTCCAATATATTCGGATCGGATCGAGGTCAACCCAAATCCGTTCCATAACCCGCCACGATTCGGATTTTCGGATCGAATTTCGGGTCGACCTGGAACTTTTTTTATATAATTTAACACTATTTTTCAATGACTACAACTATTACTTGTATATATATATTCTTATATTTTTAAATAAAATTTTGATCACTAAAACTTATAATATAAATCCGTTATAGTAGAAAATATAAGAATAATATATAAACATTTAAAGGTCATATTACTGACATCAACATTATATTATAATATTATAAAACATAAAACCAACAGTTGAATGAAAATATTACACAAAAAATAAAGCACAGTTCTGTTAAAGCTAGCACTAAATATTTTATCTTAACGGTAAAAACTATTTGTAGCTATTTATCCCATTTTATAATGCAAGCACTTTCTGGTTACATCACTTAAAATAATTTGCAATAGCCTTTTTAATAATTATAGGTCTCAGTCACATTTTAAAAACCTTCATAAAATAAAACAACAATTAACATATGCAATTAAATAATAAATATATAAATACGTAAAATAATTTCATACTTATAAATTTCGGATCGGATTTTTTTTGGGTCGGATCAGCATCGACCCGGATCTGACACAGCGATACTTAAACGGAGCGGATCGGTTTTTCGGAATAATCTTGCGGGTCAAAAAATTATTCCGTTTCATAAGATAATCGGTTCGAATCACGGATCGGATCAGATCAAGATTCGACCCATTTACAGGCCTAGCATTGTGTATACCTATTTAACACATCTTTATTTTTTGAAGATACATTTTCATAATAAATTTGAGCAAATACTTAACATATATAATCTTATACATAAATATTTCTGTAAATTTGCTGACACACATGTGTGTGTATATAAGTATATATATGTTACTACTGAATTATATATCACAGAATTTTTTTTTAATTTGTCTTATATAGTTTAGTCATCTTATTAATTCATGTGAATTTACCTAAAAGTATTCTTTGCAAAAAAATGTGTATTTAATTTGAAAAGAGAATGTATTTTATTTTACTTTTTTATAACATTTTATGTCAAATTAACTTTATTTTATATTATTTTTTATAAAAAAAATAAATATTATTTTTAAATTAAAATAATTACCTATATGTCACATCATTTAATTTTATTTATATCTTACCCATCCATTCTTAGTTAATTACACTATACACACTCAAAATATTATAAAATCTTACATACACATATTTTAACTTATTTCTATTTTAATGAGTAATCATAATTTTTTCAATAACCTAATTATAGTTAAATTACAAAAAAATTGAGCTGTTCATCATATTATTTTAAGGATATTTAAATATATTTTGAGTGAAAATCCTAAAACCTTAATGTTTAGGTTGCGGCAAAGAAAGGAGACATCCGCGATGTGAATTAATTTTAGAACAAATCAATGTTTTAGTGTGGTATTGAGGAAGAGAAAAATATGTACTATTAATAATAAAAAAAATATAATTTTAATGATTTACTAACAGAATATTTTTTTTTAAATAAATTTTGATTAAGTTTTAACTCAAGTGTGTGTATATAAGATTTTGTAATGTTTTTAGTTGCATAGTATAATTAACTAAGAATGGATGGGTAAAGTATAAATAAAATTAAATGGTGTGATATGTAGGTAATTATTCATTTTAAATTTGATTCAATGTTTTGTTAATATTATTATTATTTAATATTATGTTATAAAAGAATAACAAAAAATATAAATTAATATCACTTTGCTTTATTACTATTAGGATAATATCTGGATATTAACTAATTTTAAAAGATAATAATCGGTTTTAATGGTGGGATCACCCTTCGAACGTGCGACGCGTGCTGTGGGGGCCGATCAACCCCGAAAGCGACCACTTCCACCTCATTGGCTGCAGCCTTGACCTTTCTGGGGCCAAGCAAGCACGGGCCCCACACGATTGCCGGTGCGGTGACGCATCTACGGGTCCCCACCCACGAGGGCGACGTCCTCCCGTGATTGATTGCCTACGGGCCCCACCCTCACCGAATCCTTAACTAGGGCCCACCGGCCCAGCCCCGCTTCCGTCTGAGCCGAGCGCGGCCCATGATTCTATTCGGATCGCATCCACTGGTCATTTCACCGACCCGTGGAAAATCTACAGCACAATAACATACACGCCGCAAATGGCTCACACGTTTCGCAGGCTGAATGGGTCGGACGGCGGAAGATGTGCGGCTGACAGGGACAGGATTGTAAAGTGGTGACGTTAGCCGGCACGTGCGATCGCACGAAACTAGAGGAATCGGCTGGGGACCCACTCGCCTTTCGTGTGGCGGAGCCAATTAGTGCGTGAAGATGGTATACGTGTCGCCACCTCAGCCGCCCGAGTTTCCGTGGCGAGATTTTTTTAGTTCTGTTTCTTCTCTGTAGGAATGCCGTATGCGTGAATTAAACATTAAAATTCGAAGGTTAAATTTTCTTTTAAGGAAATAACTTAAATATCAATGTAATTTTATCAATATATGATATTAAAGACTAAAATTTTTATATGATTTTAAGTTAACATATAATATTAAAAATTTAAATATTTTAAAACATAAAATAACAAAATTTCATTAAGAAGTATATAATTTTATTATTTTTTTACTATTACGACTTATTTATTTATAAGATTATTTTAGGTCTAGACAAAAAATTTTATTTTTAATGCCATAATTTATATTAAAATTTATAGAAAGAATTGAAATAAATAAAAGAAATAAATGCTTTACTGTTTTTTGAAATATTTACATATAGACATAAAAAAATCAAAAAAATAAAAATTTCACACTAACTTTGATAAAAATGGTCAAATTTTTCATAAAAATTTTCAAATAATTTTATTATTATATGATTCATAACTTCATAATAGAGATTTTCACATCATCAAATTAAATTAAAAATATATTACATAAAATTTAATTAATAATAATTTAAATTTTATTTTTTTAATTTATATTTTAATGTTTAAGATTTATGACTAAAAGGTTTAGTATTAGATGATTTAGATATATAATAGTGTTTTTGCTTTAAGGTTTTAGTTTTGATATTTAAGTTTTAAAATTTGGAGTTTAGCAAGATTTTTACTAATTCTTTAAAATTGATATAAAATTTATAATTTTTAAAAAATTGTCATGTAGGTAAATGTACCTAATTTTTTCTCCATGATAATTTTAAATTATGTATGCTTTAAAATTACAAACGTTTTTACTATAAATATGAGGCCATGCAAATTTTGGGATGTAATGTGTATATATTTTATGGATTTGTAAATGCATATTTTTGTTTTTGAAACGTAAATGCATATTTAGTTCTACAAGAAATGAAAAATCTTTACTAAAACTTTTCACAAGCCATAAGTGACGTGAAAAATATAGGGATAATTAACTACATGCCACACAATTTAATTTTATAATTTATGTCTTATCCATTCATTCTTAGTTAATTACGCTATGCACACTCAAAACATTACAAAATCTTACATACACATATTTGAGTTAAAACTTAATCAAAATCTATTTGAAAAAAAATATTCTGTTAGTAAATCATTAAAATTATATTTTTACTCTTAATGGTACATATTTTTCTTTTCCTCAATACTACACTAAAGTGCTGATTTGTCCTAAAATCAATTCACGTCGTGGATGTCTCATTCTTTTACCACCACCTAAACATTAAGGTTTTAGGATTTTCACTCAAAATATATTTAAATATTCTTAAAATAATATAATAAACGGCTCAGTTTTTTTATAATCTAACTATAGTTAGGTTATTGAAAAATTATGATTACTCATTATAATAAAAATAAGTTAAAATATATGTATGTAATATTTTATAATATTTTGAGTGTGCATAGCGTAATTAACTAAAAATAGATGGGTAAGCCATAAATAAAACTAAATTATGTGGCATATAGGTAATTATCCCAAAAATATATTTATGGCAAATCATGTTATATTTAATAGGCAAATTTAATGCACGTATATGATCTCCAATTAAGGGATGTCTGAGATTAGGAGTAATATGATAATATCACTAATGTCTCTTGAGATTAGTCATCTATAATGCATGCTATTCATATTTCCTTCAAATTAATCAAGAACTTTATAAAGTTAGCTTTGTTCATGATTAAAAAACTTCTCCGAAATATGATATTGATCGAAACTCGCATCAAATTGTACGACATTTGCTGGTACATGTGTATATTTGTTTGTTGGATATTTTTACCAAATTTTGTTTTTTCGTGACAATTAAATTATTCTATGAGCCATAAAATTTGTGCTCTTCTTGTAAATTTGTAGTTTTATTTTGATATATGTATGTGAAAGAAAATAAAATTAATTATATTAAAAATTATATAAAATATAAAGTTGATTATTCATTAAAAATAATACAGAGTGTACACTGTGAAATAAAATTAATTTAATATTTTTGTGATAAATAAACCATTTTGGTCGTTAATATGATTAAAATAATATGAATACCAAACAAGCCCTAGAGAAAGTTACGTTGGAAGTGCACGTAAAAATTTATTATTTTATGTGAAACTTAATATATAAATAATAGTATCCTAACTACATAGCTTAAAATTTTGGGATTAAATTATTTATCCCTTAACACCTAATATTATAATCAATAGTTCAGCTCAAATCAAGTGATTCATGAGTGTAACAATTCTATAGGTCTTCGTGCAATTGATGAATTATCTCACATTAATATTTAACAAGCCGTAGTATGTATTTTATATTTTATCAAAAATAAATATGCACTTTATATACAAGTGATAATCCTATGTCAATAATTAACCTAAGTTTTAGGATAAATAAAATCAAATAACTTATGTAATAAGCCTAACTTAGGTTCCTAATATTTCTCCCCTCGCTGTTTATCGATTTACAAACAGCTAATGAGCAACATAAACCATTAATTACTTCCATTAATTTACTTCACATAAACATATTTAACTTAAAAAAAAATTGACAAACAAGAAGTTTGAAAACAAATTGAATTTATAGTAGTTGAAAAAAATAGTGTTTGGTATCTAAGTTAAAACAAATTAATTGGCCTCATTTCAAAATATTTTTTTTTATTGTAACCTCATTTGACTCAATTAAAAAATATTTAACCTCAAATTGTATTCTATTATATATTTTAGTTCAAGAAATTATCTCGTGGCAAGGTGAACAAATGAGATAAAAATATGAACCATGACATCAATGGTGATTTAATCCACTATGCTTCTCTTACTACTATAATATGTCTACTTTATTCTTATGCTTCTCTTACTACTATTTATCGACTTAATTAAAAGCCTGCCAAAAATCATGATTTATTTAAGTATTTTTTTTTTTATCTTGAGACATCACTTAGCAATCATTCTCCTATTCGGCCAAAAACATCACATGATTTGTATTAAAATAAAAATATAATATTTAAATTTTGAGTAACATGTATATAAATACTCTTAGATTTAAATCAGCGGTTTAACATTTTTTTTTTCTGAATGCTCTGGTTCTACATAAAAATTAGTTGTTTCATTCTTTGTTAATCTTTACTGTCATGTTCTTTTTTCATGGATGATCTTTTAGGAAGTACGCAAGTCAGGCAATCCTTTTAAGTCAAAGTGAATAATTCTTTTATATTTGAATTACGAAATATTACGTGTCATCTTTTAATTCAAAATTAATGAAGTTAATAATATATAAGTAGTATTTGAAGTTATTTATAATATGTAGATAATTGTCCCTTAAATCTATTAATAATTGAAATTAAGTATAATATGGGATTGAAAAAGAAAGGAATAGTATTACAAGTTATGAGATAAAATCTAAAGACTATCAAAAGAAGGTGAGACAAAATGCCTCAAGTCGAAGAGGGGGGCCTTGTGGAATCATGCATGAATTCAAATAGGGCATAGGAGAATTATTATTAATGTATATTATTATATTAGTGATGTATCTTATGATGTACTTTCATATATGAAATATGGACAGTGTGATTTATATAATGTAATTTCATAAAAAATATAAGTCGTGTTACTAACTTTGTTATTACTCTGAAGAGATGCAGATGTCAAAGCACATGAAGAGCTAGCCAAGCAAGATGGAACTATTTATTCATTTTTAGTTGCTCTACTTTGAACTTATGAGTGTTATTAATCATGTCATCTATGTGAATGATGCAAATTTAATATCCAATGAATTTTGATGTATTAACACTTAATTTTATATAGTTGTGTATGCATAAATCTTATGTTATTTACTTAAAATTTCTGATCTCTCTCTTAGTTAAGGGACATTTAGTTTAATATTGTCAAACTATTATATTATATTATATTATTTAAATATTTTTTTTAAATAATAATATTATAATTATTTATAATATTATTTATATATTATCAAACTAAATAATTATTTTTTTAAATTATATTACATAATATTAAGATAATTGAAACAAATTTTTCTTTAATTAATAATATCTTATTTATCTTTAAGTACATTATGGCAATATTTTTGAAATCAGATTGAAAATTCTACCAGTCAAACGCCTTGGTCATGGGCTAGTCCATGGCCAAATAACCTCATAAATAATATCTAAAAAATTCAAATTAATTTTAAAATATATAATGAATACAAAATTCTAATTAATAAAACTAATACTTTAAAGATTAATTATACCTATCAATCAAACCCTAAAATTACAATTCAATTGTCATATAAAACAATATCAATTATATAAATGAAAAATAATTGTATTGATTGAATTTGATATATAGAATATAAAAAGATAATAAACAATTATCAAATTCATGATTTTAGCATATTTATTTAGTTTATCATATACGATTGATCTTTGGATGGTTGATTTGATTTATGTACCCAATCAAACTTTCGGTCGATATAATTAGATTAATTGTTATTTTAATTTTATAAATAAATTGAATTAAAATATTATTCATATGATAGAACTGGTTGAACTAATAGATCATATTTTGAAAAAGATGGTCAATGACTCTGCCTAATACTGTTAGACATTATGAATCTGCTTATTTATAAGATTTAATTTTAATAAAATTAAAATTAAATTTAGATAGAAATATTTTTTTTATTAAAAAATGTGAATGATGTAAAATAAAATTAATTATTATGTTAGAATACTTGAACGATGTGATATAAAATTAGTTATTATATTAAAATATACGAGAGATGCGATATAAATTAGTTATTATTTTAGTAATGTATGTAGTATGTGAAATAAAATTAATTTCTAATATTAAATTTTATGTGTGATGTGATATATCTGTTTAAAGTTAAATTAGATTACTTTTGAACTGTCAAACAAACATAAGCTAACTATTCAGAATAGGCTCATAATAGGCCGTACAATTTTAACAAAAAAAAAAAGTGTCAACAAATTTAAATTGCTCAAGCTAGCCACAATTGTTTCTTCCCTTCTACGTCAATTAATTTTATCCTTAAATTTGTTTCATTAAAAAAAAATTTCTGTCCTAAAATCCTTATTTAGCACAAATACTAAAATCATGATTAAAATAATACTCATTTTAAAAAAATAATAATAAATAAATTTTTATTATATACTACATAATTTTTAATATAAAAAATATTTTTATATTTCATGTACACAATTATTTTCAATAAAATTATTAATTCTATTTCAAATCTTAAATTTTTTATTGAAAATAATTTAGTAAATAAAATAAAATAATATTTTTATATTAAAATTTATATAAAATATAATAAAAAATTACATATTATTATTAATATTTAATTAACACTATTTTAATTCTAATTTTGATTCTCTTGCTAAAAGCATAAATATTCATTTTAAAAGCATTTAACGCATTGTTTCTGCTATCACTGTCCAATGGATAAGGATGTCAATTTAGATGAAAGATTTAAAATTATTTAAAAATTAAATTATGTTTTAAACCAAATTAAATATTAAATTGATCTAGATTAGCTGATTAACAAACTGTTTTCTACCTGAGTATATTTTTTGAGCCAGCTCAAAATCAGGTTTAACAAAAATAAATTAATTGGATTTTAAAATATATTTTTATTTTTTAATAAATTAGTTTCTGTGTTATTACTTAAAGATTTGTGCTTTTGTTGCCAATATTTTGCATGGGTTCTATTCCGGCTTTAACGTTTTTACCTCAATTTTTTTCTCATTTTTAAAAATTAAAATTATAATCCCCAGCAGGAAAAGTAGAGCATCATCATTCATAAAATTTTTGAAAATTTTAACTTAAAATATAGAGTACTTGCTTAATTCTTGGCAGAGATATTACAAAAATTTGACTTAAAAATTTCAAAAAATTAAATAAATTAAAATTTAAATTATATAATAATTTGAGCTGGCTCGAAATGATTTCAAGTTCGATCGACTTGGCTCAAAGTTAAATTTCATCAATTAACTAATTCATTTGAAAGAAAATCTAATTATGTCGACGAAAGAAAAGGCCTTGACGTTAAACATTTGAATAAACGAACATGGAACATAATATTATTGAGACATGATCTTGTAAATAGTGATAAACATATTTTAAAATAATTAATAACAAAAATTTTATTAATTTAATTGGCGATTTTGTCAAGAAAACTTTGATAACCTTGAGAGTACGAGGCATTATAGTCAAAGATATTTGACGAATGGATCACAACCTTTTGATTGGAGGATTTATTATGGGTATTTTAGGTGCTTAAAACTATAGAGAAGATATAGTACGTACTATTTTCCTTCTACGTTGAGCTCAAGATTGAAAGATTCCATATCTCTAGTAATAGGTCTCAGGAGCCTTGAACGAAAAATTTAATCTCAGAGTTGAAATAGAAGTACTTTCATATTTCAAGGGCCCGTTAAAAGAAGTTTTAATCTTGCGAGATGATATGATTTGTTAACATTTTCCTATGTAACCAAACTTGGTACACAACATTGATCTTAGATGTCTATAGAAAGGGAAGATCATTTGGAAAAGTAGAGCACTATCATTCATAAATTTTTTAAGGGGGCGTTTGGTTCAATGTTATCTTGATGTTATATTATGTTATTTAGAAAAAATAATTATTTGGTTTAATGACATTTATAAATAATCTTCTATTAGATTATAAAATTATTATTCGAAAGATGACATTTAGATGTCATGACATCTAAATTACATAACATAATATTAAAATAACAACGAATCAAACGCCTCCTAAAAAATTTGACTTAAGTTAATTATAATTAAGAACACATAATATAGAACACATTATGATATAAAATTATTACCTCTTTTCCCCGCTTATAAAATGAAAGCGATACAAGAAGAATGATAGAAATTTGCTTGATGTTAGGTTGCTATCATATGTGCTTTCAGTTTTTTTTTTCTCAAAAGTGCTGCATAGTACTTCTCATCTTCCTCTTTTTTAGGTTATGTTCAGTTAGAGGATAAAAACGATAGCTCAAAAAAATTTTATAATTTTTTTCAATGTGAAATAAAATGAGTTATTTATATTAAAAATTATATTACATGTGACATAAAGTTAATTAATTTATTGAAAATTATATTGAATATAAAATAAAATAATTAGTTAACATTGAAATTTGTATATGATGAAATATAAAATAATTTTAAAATTGATCTCATAAAGGGAAGCAAAGCAACCCATTTACGACTCGCATTGTGACCATCCGTGATACGGCTGAAACCAGTTATGGATCACTTATGGTACTCTATGTGTTCGAACTTTAAATATCATACACTTAGACCTTGATGCATGGCATACAAATATATTTCGCATATACTATAGATAATTGATTAAGGTAAATAATAAACTACATTGTCTTCATATAATTTAGGGACTAAATGAATTACATTTTTTTAAATTAATAGACTAATTTGATTAATTTAAAAATTATAGTAATATTTTAGATAAAAATAATGTTCAATCCGATCTGGTATAAAAAATATTATTTATTGAGTACCTTCATTAATATTAAAGAATTTATTTACATGTTATGTCAAATTAGAAATTCAATTTAATTAATCTAAAAAGTAAAGGGAGTCAATTGAATATAAGCTCAAACTAAATATTTATGGAATTACTATTAACACAATTTATTGTACAATGGAAGGCATTGAGCTGAAAAATAATGTTGTTTCATTCCAAAAAAAAATAAAAATATTATTTTTATAAGATTTTGCTATAATCTCTTTTAATAATATATTAACAAATATATGAGAGCATAATTTTCTTCCCACTTACATGCATGTCGACAAACAATTCTTGTATCCATCTATGACTTTAAATCAGTATTTATCACGCATTTATTTCAATTTAAATCCCTCGCGCGTGACTTATGATAATAAGTTTTTTTTTTTAATTTACAAATAAACCAAAAAAAATATTATATATTGCCTACATGTTTTTTATAACAAGTATGTAAATAATCAGCTAATTTTAGGTAAATTATTCTCGGGTCTCTTAAGTTGACAACATGCTTCAAAATAGTTTTATAAATTTTAAAAAAATTTATACTGGTCAATAAAATTGATAGGGCGTTTCAAATTGATTTATCAGTTTTAAAATCTTTCACCCGTGTTTGAATCAAAGACTTAACTGAATGATTTCAAAATTTATAAATAATTTTGAAGTACTCTACTAAACTCAAGGACCTACTTAAAAGATTTTAAAATTCATGAACTAATTTGAAGTAATCTGACAACTTCAGAAAGCGAGCCAAGCTAAATTTAAAATTAAAATTTTTGATTTTGAGTCGAGTTTGGATCGAGTTTGCTCACGATTTCAAGTTGATTTTTGAGTTTAATTGAGCTTAATTATAAACTATATTTCTTTATAAAAATATCTATTTTACATAATAATATATTAGAATATAATATTATTAAGTCATTTTTAAATTTTAATTTATATTTATAATCAAAAAAATTTTATATAAGTTATTATAATGTATATATATATATATATAGTTTCTAAATTATATATTTAAAATAATTAATATGTATATTTATATATATATTAAGTTAATTTTTTTTAGAATGAACTAACTTTGAGCTAAAAAAATATAAAGTTAATTGTAAATTGAGTAAAATACAAGCTAATTACAAATGAATTTTGATTTTTGAATAAAATGGTCTCGTGTCTCATTTGGTTCGAGGCGAGATTTTTACCCAATACATATTTCAATTATAAAAATCAACTTTATTTCACATCCAATATAAATATAAATATTAAAATTAAAAATATTTTATATTTTTTTTAATAGTAAAATAATTTTTTTTTTATTAAATTTAAAAAATAAAATAATTTTTTTTTATGTCTAAAAAAAAAACTCAAACCAAACGAGAGTGTACCTTTTATCCCTTTCAATAAAACAGCACCTATTATTAATAATTTAATATGCAAGCTAAAATTTCATCAGCCCAATAATCAAAGCTGTTATAAATTCAAATGATCAATCATGTTAGCGGTTAATATGATATTTAAAAGGGTAAATTTCATCTGACCCCCTAAGGTTAAACGAGTATTATAAATTAATCCTAATCAAAACCCTCAATTTTAGTCCCTAAGATTATAAAAATATTGTCGCTTGTTGTATGCGCTAAAATCCATCCTTTTTATGGTCCTTACAAAAAATATGAAACTTCATCATTTTTTATCAATTTAAACTATTTATATATTTTAAAAAAACCATTATACTTCTCTATCTCCACAATTTTCTAAAAATTTATAATTTAAAAGTAGAAGGTATAAAATTTTTAAAAAATATATCAAAATTAAATATCTCTTATCGCTTACTCTCATTTCTCTAAAAAATTAAGAGGGTGTTTGGTACGTTGTTATTTTGGTGTTATATTATGTAATATAAATGTCATCTTTTGACTAATAATTTTATAATCTAATAGAAGATTATTTATACATATCATTAAATTAAATAATTGCTTTTTCTAAATAACATAACATAACATAAAGATAATATTGAACTATATGCCTCCCAAAATAAAACATAAAATATTAATATTTTAAAATAATATTCTAAAAAATAAAAGTAACAATGACTTGAAATCATATTCTGAGGATATAAAGAACTGAAAAGTTAACTGTTCTGTCTTAGTTGAGATCAACGAGGCAAGCTAAGTTTAGACCAATTTAGAAGGCTGTTCTAATCTCAAGGGCTCGAATATATTTTACCCCATTAAAATTATACATCGTCATTGAATTGCTTCGATTAGGCACTCATCAGCTTTCATATAGATAAACCTTAATGTATGATAAAGAATTTTGTATCACGAACATTTGACATCTTCATTATCATCACATGCATCAGCAGGTGACTATTTAAAAATAGAGATGAGTGAACAACACCACAATCCTACCACTCAAATATTACACTTTGGCGTGAGGATCAAAACAGGATCAAAACAGGACTAAAATGGTACTAATTTAAAAAATAATAATAATAATAATAATAATAATAAATAAATTTTTTAAATCATTCTACACAAATTCAGNATAATTAAAATAATTTATTTATTATTATTATTGTTATTTTTTAAACTAGTACTATTTTGGTCCAGTTTTGATCCTCGTGCCAAACAGGGCCGGACGAGGTGATCTAATGCACAGCTACATACATGAGAACTACGGAAGAGCACAATACGTAACTTCGACTTTGCTCTTACATTCCTATAAATGATATTTAGTTTCCAACAACTACATTGTAGGTGTTTGGGCTGTGTTCCAACAAATGTCATGGTTGGAAGTGTGCCTCTAGCTGCAATGAAGCTAGATCACATTGCAAGCTTTCAAGCTCATATTCATAGATCGAGCACCACCTACAACACCAACAGCACTCAACCGAATAGTTGCAATAGGCTATAGGCGGTAGCAATAACATCAATTTCATTAAGAGATGGAGCATATTTACGTGACAAATCCTCTCCTTGCATGACTAGCATAGCCATTGTCATCTACGTGTGTATTGGGGATATAGAAAGCTGGCTCCTCGAAAGAACTTGTAGGATTCCCTTTGTGCTCTTCCGCAAAATATAAATTTTGATATAAATGATACTAATTAAGAAAGAATTAATTTTTCTTCAAGGAGAAACTTTCTTCACTCATTTTCACGTAGTGCCACTTCCATTTCTTCACCAAAATAACCCATGTTGCCCTTATAATTTGATACAATTAATCTTTTACTAGAATTTTCATCGACAGGATGGCAGATGTCATAGACGATTAATCAAATATTAACATTAATACATATCAAACAAATCAAACACTTTGACTCTCAAATCCGTTTCAATTATCAAAATTATTTTATGAGCCGAATACTCTAACTTTTATTTTAGAGCCGAACCTGTTACCAAACTTGACACATGTACAAATACCTTTAATTAAACCTCTTATATTAGATGAATAAGACTTTTCAAATAAATTAACACTCAGAACAAGAATGACGAAACATTTTAATATCATTTATTGCATGAAATATTAAATTAATATGAAATGTGACATCTATCATATTGAAATGTAGAAATCACTTTCCTCAATGGGAAGTGGGGATTCTAGACTAAGAAAATATGTAGAATAAGATGAGAATTATGAACGAACCTCACAAGATAAGGACAAGATATTTTATTTTATTTTGATAGAGCAAGATATTTTATTTTCAGCAAAGGGAAGTTGCTCCTTTTTATCAGTACCAAAAAGGTTCATGATATGGGACCAGACCCTGTAACATCATTGTAACAATTAATAGTGATTGGAGTGCAAACGTGCTGAAAATTCAATGTACATAGTAGAATAGATTGGTAGAGGTTTTTCTACTTCATATTGTCTAAAGATAAAAGAAAAAATTATTAGGTTTAATGTTCGAACGTTCGGTACTCAATCACTGGGGATCGCGTGTGGACGAGCTCACCCAGAGTGCACATGTGGCACCTAGTGGTTGGGTGCCGAACCGAAAAATTGCTCGAATAGAGTCATTAGTATGTTTACATGCAGCATATAATTTTGTTGCATCGAGTTTGAGCTATTGTCTAATTGAATTGATGTTGATTGAACTACACCCAATTTTTTTAATAAAATAGTATAATTTACATATAAAACTTATTTATTTATTATTTAATTATAATTTGTAAGATTTAGTGACCAGAGAATGCGTTAGGCAAGTAGGTGAGTATATAAATTTATATTCGAAACTCAAAAAAGGTGCTTAAATTTTTTTTAAATAAATTTTTATTTTTCGAGTTAGCACTATTAAAGTTTGGGCAATCTCGAAATCAAATGTTAAATAAGTCAAATCAACTCGAATTCAAAATATTCAAGGCATGATCTTATCTCAAATGATTCATAAATTAATAAATTAAACTTGAGTCGTGCCATTCGATTTGCACTATATTTTTTTCTCACTTCTAGACTATACATGTGGATAATTGTTTAACTTGATCATCGTTGGGAATAATTAATACAAAGTAATTCGATTATGAAAAATTTATTTGATATACATTAGAGCATTAGGCATCAATTAATTATTTATTACATAAAGTTAAAAAACATCCAATCACTTGTGCTGTATTTAATTACCAAAATAAGTAAGCATACGCATGAGCATATAAGAATATTAAATTATTAAATTATAAACATCAAGGCAAAAGAATATTAAATTATGTTAGATTGATAAGGGTAAATTTCTAGTTCCATTGATTAAAAGTGATTTAATATAAACATATATATTTATTAAGAGCTATTTAATATATAGTTATCTCAAAAGATGTGACATCTTAGTAACATATTGTTTTGCCCTGATTTATCATGTTTAGCTCTAGAATAGATCAAAATAATATTAAATAATAATAATAATAATAAATAAATAAATTTTCATTATATTATACATAAATTTTAATATAAAAAATATATTATTTTATTTCATATATTTAATTATTTTTAATAAAAAATATTAACTTTATTTCACATCTTAAACTAAAATATACTATTTATTAAGGAATGAAATAGTATCATCTAAAATGTGAAATAAAGTTGATAATTTTATTAAAAATAATTAAATATATGAAATAAAATATATTTTTTATATTAAAATTTGTATAAAATATAACAAAAATTTATTTATTATTATTATTATTATATTTTTAATTTAATACTATTTTAGTATTGATTTTAATCTTCGAACCAAATGAGCCCTGAGAAGCATGATTTTGGGTAGCTTCGGATTTTTCAGGATTAAAAAAATAAAATTATATTAATATTATGATTAAAAAGTAGAATTTTAAATTTTGATATTTGTATTGAAAATAAAATAAAATTAAATTTCTATTAAAATTAAAATATATAGAATGTAAAAATAAAGTTAATTTTTAATAAATTTTTTATACAGAATATCAAATAAAGATATTTTTTTAGTTAGAATTGAAGTAGAATTTGAAATAAATATAAAAAATTAGTAAGTGATTTTATAAAAGATTTCGGATATTTTGAAGCCCTTGACAAACTTTCAGTATTAATTTGCTCTATTTACCACCCTAAAAAAAATGTACATTCTAGAAAAAATAAAAAGATAATTACCTATATGCCACACAATTAAATTTTATTTATGTCTTACCCATCCATTCTTAATTAATTATGCTATGCACACTCAAAATATTATAAAATCTTACATATGCACATTTTAACTTATTTTTATTATAATGAGTAATCATAATTTTTCAATAACCTAACTATAGTTAGATTACAAAAAATCTGAGCCGTTCATCATATTATTTTAAGGATATTTAAATATATTTTGAGTGAAAATACTAAACCTTAATGTTTAGGTGGCGACAAAGGAAGGAGACATCCGCGACGTGAATTGATTTTAGGACAAATCAGTGCTTTAGTGTAGTATTGAGAAAAATATAATTTTAGAAAGAGAAAAATATGTACCATTAAGAGTAAAAAATATAATTTTAAAGATTTACTAACAGAATATTTTTTTTCAAATAGATTTTGATTAAGTTTTAACTCAAATATGTGTATATAAGATTTTGTATTATTTTGAGTGTGCATAGCGTAATTAACTAAGAATAGATGGATAAGGCATAAATAAAATTAAATTGTGTGGCATGTAAGTAATTATCCCAAAAATAAATTACATTGGGTAGGTTTTTACTTTATGTATTCAAGGTTTTTTATTTATTCAAGGGTTATGGGAGATTTCCACCTTTTAAGGGTCTATTCGTTATAAGGTTAAATTTAATAAAATTAAATTTGAATTGAGATATTTTTTTTATTAAAAATTGTGAATGATGTGAAATAAAATTAGTTATTATGTTGAGATATGTGAGGGATATGATATAAAGTTAATTATTATATTGGGATATTGAGGGATGTGATATAAGTTAGTTATTATTTTAGTAATGTGTGTAGAATGTAAAATAAAATTAATTTTTAATATTAAAATTAAACTAGGTTAATTTTCAACGACCAAATAAACAGGGCCTAAGTAGCTAACAAATAAATTAAAACAAATTTAAAATAAGAAAGAGACATTTTATTGATATAAGCTTTTGATAATTACAAAGGGACGGAAATATCGAACTTCAAAAATTAAAAATAAACACAATGAGAAAAAGAAGAAGGTAGATAGTTGAGCGATTAGCTGCCGGAGCTGCACATTAATGACGAGACCAAGGGAGTGCTTTGGGTAGGCCAGCAAAGTTAGCCACTGATGAAAGGACGCCAAATTGTGGCTACACAATTGGTCAAATGACTCGAAATCTAGCAGAATAGTCTTAATGTGCTGGAGAGAGTGAGGAGTAGAGGAAAGAAAAAAGTCTACTTCCTGTATTAAATGTGGTTGTTTATAAGAAAAAGGAAGTGTGTGGTCATTATTAATGCTGATGCATTTGTTTTCTAATTGCGGGATAAGAGGCTACTTATAATTAATAAGTCGCTCTAAAAGTTAAAAGAAAAAAAAAAAAGATGCTTGAAGTATAAGGCCATATCTGAAGAGATACGGCTTGCATGGGACAGCAGTAATATATATATAGCTTGTAAGAGAATGTAATAATAGCTTGATAGCGCACTCTTTAATTTAGGCTAGAGCTATTTGACTGTTGTGTATATATATATAGACTATTGGTAATTCAATCTAATTTTCTGGCCATAAATTACATTTATTCAATCAAACGATCGAAGGTCTACGAAGTCTTCATGGCTTGTGTCTCTCAAATAAGAGGAGCTCAGCAACTAAGTCCTCTGGGTTGCCCTCTTAATCTGAATCGTCTGTCATATGAACGACTAATGAGTGACTTTGATTTTCGACAATATAATTATATACACACATACAGCTACAGGGTAACTTTTTCAAATATAAATGCATGTGAGCTAAAGAGATTTATAAAAAAAAAAATCTCCATTTAGAAGTTTCATATATGACAACGTGTCAATTTTGGTTCCAAGTTTAAATCTTTAATAAAGTGGCACATATTTGCCTCATCATCGTCATCCTCTCTCTCTCTCTCTCTCTCTCTCTCTCTCTCTCTTTCTCTCTCTCTCTCACATAGTTGGTGTAATGGTGGTGGTTGGTTGGGTTCTTTAGCTTTCAATTGCTTTATCTTCCACAGCCAGCATCCAACCACAAAGATATGCTGCAATAGAAAAAAGAAGTGCTGGAGCAGTAAACAAAATAAATAAAGACAAATGATGTATACAGCTCACAAGAAAATTTGTCAATCTTCTATGGGCAGGGCTGGCATCAAAGTGGCATTGAGACCGACTCGATCGCACAATTTCAAAGATGGAGTCATGCTTGAAATCGTTTCAAAAAATTGCATGACTGTGAGTTTTATATATTGAGTGAAATACATTTTTTTAATAGTATTTAAATATCATATAATCATTTCTGAAGTGTACATGAGATACATATGTATGTGCTATTTCAATTTTGTTCATGTGCATCCTTTTCATAAAACATCATGTATACTTTATACATAGATTTACACAAACATATATTAAGATAAATCAAGCCGTGCATGGACCCTCCTGCCAATGAAGAGAAGGAGATCACATCGTGGACTCCGACAGGCTAGGGGTTCAAGATAGGAGTAGGAGTGATGCCGGACAACATCATGAAGGAATAGATATCACTCATGAGTATCTCCCAAATCACCATTAATTGGACTATCTTTGAGTATCTAGAGGACATAAGAGACCCCATAACGACGGGAGGGGAGTGGAACTATTACCACTAACATTTTCAGTTACGTTGTATTGTAGGTAAAAGCTTAGGTATCCTACGTATCAAAAAAAAACAAAAAAATTTAGGTATCCTTCTAGGTGCCAACACACCAATGTTATATCATATTTGGACTACAAGAAATATAGCATTGTTCATCACAAGCCCTACTCGACACCTACTGCTACCCAAGTATTATCCTCGACCTACGAGGCTTTACTCCATTCCAACCTAAGGAATTGAGATTCTATGAGTCAGTTTGACTCATGTAACCTCTTTTCTTATTTCTCAAATTTTTCATTCTTGAGTTGAATTAAAGTGAATTTTAACGAATCAATCAAGGACAATGGTGAGGCAGAAGCTTGAGCGATTGTCAAGAATCATGAAGGCATGTTTCTGACTGCGCAAACCTACATAAAAAAACAATGAACTTAACGAAAAAAATCAAAACGTAAGAGACCTTAAAGCTAGCTAGCCAATAGCCGGCTAATGAGGTACAAAGCACATTGCTAGAAGGTAATTCATCCACCATTAATTGTTGCAGACCTCCTCAAGGCACTACAGGAATGAGATCCGCACAATGCTTATAATACTACCATTTTACAAATATTTTATTTTATTTTTAACATCTCATTTAGTTCGAGCTCTTTTTTAGATAAGAGAAAAAAATATTTTATTTTTTAAAATTTAATAGAAAAGAAAATTTATTTTAATATTAGAAAGTTTGTAAGATATAAACTAAAGCTAATTTTAATATTCATATTTGTATTGGATATGAAATAAAATTAATTTTTATAATTAAAATTTTTTAGGTAAAAAAAAATCATTGAACCAAACAAGGCCTAAAAGCTATATAATTACACATGTTTACATATCTGCTAATAAGTCAGTTTATTTTGAGAATATTTATTGTGATGAATATATGTCTCTTCTGATTGAGTTTTTTGTAATATACTACTAGATGATAGTACTTGATGTAATTATTTTTTTTTTTAATGTAAAATAGGCTAAGGTTGAAGTTCCAAAAAGAAAGTTTAGAATAAGAAAAAAGAAGAGATACTTATATATTAAATAACAATATATATATATATATATATAACTATGTAGAGAGAGAGGAAGGATATTAAATAACAACAAGCTATTCTTTTTCCTTTCCAATATCCTTCACTCACTCAGATATTTCATTATACTTAGGAAAAGGACTTTACCTCGTTTTTTATCAGCTTGTTCCACTCACTGAGCCTTCTGTCATTTCTTACATGTGTTACCAGCTGTATCTTTCTACTCTGAATAATTTTCAGCTCATAGCCCAAGGCTGCTCTTTACTCAATCATGGAGGTCAAATCATCTACAACTCCCATAATAGACTTTGGCTACTACTGTTAATATATTCTAACTAGCCAGACTTTTATCAACATGACAGATAATAAAGTTCTTGTTAAAAAATTGGATAAATGCTGTATACTATTATATATATATATATATATAATAAAGTTTGACTAAGTTTAGTATGGTTAAATAATGTTAAACAAATTAAGGTTTATATACTCTTATATTAATGCTAAAAGCAACTTTTATATGCTTGTAACATGTAAATATGTATGATCTACTTCACTTTCATCAGATTTACATTTGTCTTCACATGTGAAGACTAGATTTCACAAACTTTTAGGGATTGAATGATTATTAGTTTATTACAATTCAATAATTAATCATAATATATAGGAAAGGGGAAAAACAAACATTTTTGTTTACTGGTATTGGCCTATTCTATTATTCTATGCATGTTTCTTTAAAAAAAAAAAAAACAATATCCCCCTTATTATCATGTTTTAAGTAGGTTAGTGCATATAATTAATGGGAGGATGTCCTGATTTGTTAAATGAATTGTAAGATAATAGATAACGAATTATCATTCACAAATTAGTTTGATTCTAACAATCAACACCAACCAAGTCTCTTCATTTTTCCACAATAAAATAGAACACATCTTTTATTTTTTTCTGAAATATTGCACGATCATTATTAGATTACAGTAAATCAATGCAAATATATTAGGTGATATATTTGTTGAGAATATTACAAAAATCTATAGAAAATGACACTCTTCTTTCGAGCAAAATCTCCTAGAACAGCTATGTGCATCAGCAATCAACTACATTATTTATATTCCTCGGTATAAATGAAATTTTACAATATGAGAATCATACAAAAGTACTATCTATATGTGTATATGTTCACATTTGGTTGCAATTAAGAACCGCACTCGTGGTAAGCCATATGCCTCTATGCTAGCTGTGCACGAACAATTCTACATGATTTCTAATCAAGTAGCCCTCATCGGTAGCCCCTATTGCTTTGCACTAATTAATCAAGGTTGACTTTAATTTAAATGGAAGACGGGGAAATAGCAACTCATATTTGTCATGATCAGAATAGATCAATAAAGAAAAAGAAGAATAAAAAAATCTAGCTTATAATTTCATGTTTCTCGATGAATTTTCATGTTTGTTTACGATAACGTAGAAAATATTTTATTCAAAATTTTAAGTCACAACAAATGTAAGATAACTAGTTTATTATACAGTAATTAAATTAGGTTAACTTGTAATTAATAATGATTTTGCAATTTTTTTTCTTTATTTAGAAACCGCCAAACAAGTTCAAGGCTATTGAAAGAATAAACAAGAGGAGGAATATTGGAGAAAAGAAATAAGAAAAAAAAAAAAAGAAGGTAGGGAAGAAGCGAAAAGAGGGATGATTGGGTTGTGAGGGCAATGGTAGTGAAAGATGGGTATGGCTTTCCCAGGTCTATGAAGGCAGTGTGTCTTTATTTCTTTTCCCTTTCAGTTGGGGAGAAACGAAAGGGAGGGTTGCAGAGAATAGGCCTCTGACAGCAGTCTCATTTAGCCTCCATTATATTATTTTTTTAACTCTCCAGCGGATCTTCCTCCTTCTGAAGGGGTGAGAGAGAGAGAGAGAGGGAGAGAGAGGGAGAGAGAGAGAGGAGAGAGACAGATAAGGAGATCTATGATGAGTTCTATGTCGTTGTAAGAACTCCTAAGAAAAGGGAAGAAAAGGAGAGAGAGAAAGAGAGAGAGAAACTGGTTTTCATTCTTATATACTCAACCCCACGTGTTCTTCGGCTCTCTTCCTTCAGGTATTGCCTAAAGTATTGTTTTCTTATATCCCCATGATCATGAAGATCGCCAGCTCCTCCTCCTCCTCTTCCTCCTCCTCTTTCTCTTCCTCTCCCTCGGCCTTTTCTCATGATGATAAACGAACTCGGCAGCATGGGTTTTCCTTTTCATCGAGGATTTGGCTTAATTTTTCTCTCTCTCTCCTATTTTCCATCAAAATTTTATCTTTCTGTGAATTGAGTTAGATTAGGGTTTTCTCTCTGTCCTTCAGATTCTTCTCATGATGATAAACGAAGTCGACAACATGGGTTTTCCTTTTCATCGAGGATTTGGCTTAAAATTCTTCACTTTCACTCCTATTTCGCATCAAAATTTTATCTTTTGCGAATTATGTTTTGGTTACATATTGAGCAAAATTAGGGTTTTTTCCTCTCTCTGTCAACGTTCTTGATAAACTAAATTCATCTTCTTACTTGATTTCAGGTGCTTCATCTGGTCAGCTGACCAGTTCTTCCACACACCTATTCTTCTGCAAGGTAACAGCCTATCGATCTCTATATAATTCATGGCGACTTACTTCCACGGGGCGCCTGAAATCCAGCCTGATGGCCTGCAAACCTTGTACCTCATGAACCCGGGCTACGTCGGCTACTCCGACCCCGCCGGAGCTCCGGCAAACATGGTGCTCCTCAACTCCAACATGAATTCTCTCAACCCCATCAACCTCTCTCCCACACCGAACCACCAGCAACAACAGCACTTCTTTGGAATCCCGATCCAGCCGCCGGAAAATTCTCACCGGACGCCGGCTGACCTCCCGCCGTTTCACAGCTTAGCCTCTCGTATCCACTACAACATCTGGAATCCGGCCACTGCGAGCAATTCCGCCGGCCGTGGAGCAGCGGTGCATCCACCTCAGCAGGGGCTGTCCCTCAGCTTATCGCCGAATCAAGCGCCGTACGGGGCCGAGATTCCTACACCTGTGCCGGAGATCTCTCCGGCGGTAGCCGCCGAAGGCATGAAGCTCATGGGACCCTTGACGGCGCCGGTAGGTCCTGCGGGGCTGCAGAGCGTGCTGATGAACTCGAAGTATTTGAAGGCGGCTCAGGAGCTGCTCGATGAGGTGGTGAGAGTCGGCAGAGGAGCTGGAGGAGAACCGTCAAGGAAGGAAGAGGCGAAGAGTCCCATCAAGGACGGTAGAGAGTTGGAATTCAAGGGTGGTGGGGAATCGTGTGGGAAACGCGAAGTGGAGCTCACGACGGCTGAGAAGCAGGAGCTTCAGATGAAAAAGGCCAAGCTCGTTAGCATGCTTGAAGAGGTAAGTATGTTTCTTTTCTGATCAAGGAAACGGGAAACGTGAGGGAAACGACCTTCGTTGTCTGTTAATTGCCATTTCTTATCAGAATTTTGATTTGGGTTTTCTAAGATTGAGCTCCATGAATGACTAGAAATTAACGAAGCGTTCGATTTGAGAGTTTAACTGCTTTTAAAATGATCGTTCTTCGTTGTTCTGCTTCTGTTTTCGTCAACTGAAGGTGGAACAGAGGTATAGGCAGTACCACCACCAGATGGAGATCGTCGTCTCCTCCTTCGAAGCCGTCGCCGGCCATGGGTCGGCAAGGACGTACACAGCTCTTGCATTGCAGACAATATCAAAGCAATTCCGGTGCCTCCGAGACGCCATTTCAGGCCAAATCAAGCTCGCGAGCAGAAACATAGGGGAAGAAGATTGTACGGTCACTGGTGCCAAGTCCATCGGCTCCAGACTCCGACTAGTTGATCACCATCTCCGGCAGCAAAGAGCTCTTCAGCAGCTCGGCATGATTCAGCACAACGCCTGGAGGCCTCAGAGAGGGCTGCCGGAGCGCGCCGTCTCCATACTTCGGGCATGGCTCTTCGAGCACTTCCTCCATCCGTATGACACGAATTTCTCCCCTGTTTTTCCTTTTTCTTTCTGTTTTTCTACAATTTTGAGTTTTTCATGAACAAAACTTACAGGTATCCGAAGGATTCAGACAAGCTCATGCTCGCAAAGCAGACAGGGCTCACCAGGAGCCAGGTATTGATGAAGAATTCATTGATTATAAGGAAAATGGAGAAATTATGCTGAATTCTTCAATCGCAGGTGTCAAACTGGTTCATAAACGCTAGAGTTCGGCTCTGGAAGCCGATGGTGGAGGAGATGTACGCGGAAGAGATGAAGGAGCAGGAACAGAGCAAGACGGATGAGAAGACTATTAACAAGGCTGAAGACGAAGCAAGTAGCCTAACGAAAACAGAGCAAGACAAACCCAACGAATCAAACCATTCTTCGATGGCGTTTCCGGCACCAAATTACGATGTTTCTCAAAACCCGGAAGGCGAATTGATCATGCGGCCATTGCTGAAGAAGGCAAGGAGCAACGAGTCTCTGCATCTGAACACATTGGCGCATTCGATCAGCATGGAGATGAAGCCCGAAGAGATAAGCAACCGCGAGCTTCTTCTGAAGTTTATGGAAGCGAGGAGCAATTCCTATTCCATTGGAGATATTGGGAGGTTTGACCCGCAGCAGTTTGCTTCGACCTTTCAAGGTAACGGCGTTTCTCTCACGCTCGGGCTCCCGCACTGTGAGTCTCTGTCCTTATCAGGCGCAGAGCCGCCATTTCTTTCGGGCCAGAGCTTGCCGATGGGAGCAGGAAGAATGGAGATCGCCGACGAAGCCAATGCATTCTGCGGAATGAATAACCACGACCCACAGGGTTCTCACACTTCTAATGGCTACGAGGGGATTGAAATTCAGAACAGGAAGAGGTTTGCGGCTCAACTTTTGCCAGATTTCGTAGCTTGAAGCAGAAACTTTTGCATTAGTATTTTGAGTAATTAATTAAGCTTTTTTTCTCTGTTTCCTTCATCTATCTCCATGGGAGGAGAAGGAGAAGCAGAATTAGTAGTTGAAGTAGTGTATAGAAAAAATAGCTTGAATTACAGCTTTTACAGTGGATTGGTCTGCTGCTGCTTGGAGCTCAAGCAGGGGCAGGGGAATTGAAGGTTATATGAAAAGCTAGGGTGACTGTAATTTATTATTTCAGTCCCTCTGTAGGGAGTACATACCAATAATGAACATGCTTCAATATTTTCATGTATCGAAATATTATAAAGATAGAATGTATACTACTATTTTGTATGCGAATCATGATGTTTAACTCTCTCTGTGTCTCTCTCTCTCTCTCTCTCTCTGTGTGTGTGTGTTTTGCATTCTTATCATAAAGATATCATACGTTAGAATTTTTTTAACAGATGAAATTCAAATTTTTCATGATCTAGCCATGCTGCCATGCATGCACAATCATTAATGCTAGAGGAGTTAAATTAGGGGGAGAAAAAAATATATCAATAACTATTATACCGAATTGAAACTGCATAATTCGAACCGAACTTTTCGACTAACCAAATTAATGGCGTAACATCAAAACAATGAATTCGAATCTCTAGTAACAGGGTGTTAGAAAACCAAAAAAAAAAAAATTTAAACTATTTTAGCATATATGCAAGAGAAGAGAATCATTTGAATAAGGTGTAGCTTTTGACAGGCTCCTATGCGTAGGAAAATGGCACAGGAAAAACTCGTTCCACATCAGAAAATGGAGTGGTTCGTCAGAACATGATTGAGATATATATCTTATGAATTAAAATAATATTAAAAATAAAACATCCCGTTATTTTAATGTAAAGTTATTTTCCGCTTTGACTTCAAGAAACTGCGTGACCTAAGTACTTTTCAGGTGATCACCCATTCTGATACTACTCTAGCTCAAGCATATTTAATTATAAAGTTTCTCATCACTAACTTCACGATTTTGCTTCAAAAGTCAGTTCTACTATTTGTAATTATGCTATATACTTATACAATTTAGCAACTCCTCTCATTTTCGATGTAAGACGATTCATTCCAGTGCTACTCTACTTAGAATCCTTGTTAGGAGCTGCTCCTTATTTACCTTATTGAGTTGAATTCATCTATAAAAGATCTTGTGATTGGACCGGCACCATTTTATGATACTAAAATTAAAAGTTTGCAAGTATAGCACAATAACAATTATTGATTATAATTTATTATATTTAATTATAAAGAACATTATCTTTTGTAGTGCATAGGTAAAATTAGTTAATCCTTCACTCAGTTTTTATTGACCTAATCTTGATTTTTTGTGTTATCGGATTAATGACGATTGGAATTTCACAAATGAGTTCACTTTCCATTATGTAGAAATTGGCAGTTTCAGGTTCGATGTTTGGTTTCGCATTATCGGTTAATCAAATTGAACCATTAAGGCCCCGTTTATCTAGGAGTTTAAAATTAACCTGGTTTAATTTTAACCAGGCATATCACATCACACATAAAATTTAATATTAAAAATTAAATTTATTTTACATCCTACACATATTACTAAAATAATAACTAACTTATATCACATCCCTCACATATTCCAACATAATAACTAACTTTATATCACATCCCTCACATATCCCAACATAATAACTAACTTTATTTCACATCATTTACAATTTTCAATAAAAAATATCTCCATCCAAATTTAATTTTAACCTTCTTAAATTTAACCTTACAAACAAATACACCCTAAATGATGTAGGATAAAGTGCAAAAATGAAATCTGAGCCGTTCATCGTATTATTTTTGGGCTAATTACCTACATGCCACACAATTTATTTTTATTTATGCCTTACTCATCCATTCTTAGTTAATTACGCCATGCACACTCAAAACATTATAAAATCTTACATACACATATTTTAACTTATTTTTATTATAATGAATAATCATAATTTTTTAATAACCTAACTATAGTTAGATTACAAAAAATCTGACCAGTTCATCATATTATTTTAAGAATATTTAAATATATTTTGAGTGAAAATCCTAAAACTTTAATGTTTAGGTGGCGGCAAACTAAGGAGACATCCGCGATGTGAATTGATTTTAGGACAAATCAGCTCTTTAGTGTAGTATTGAGGAAGAGAAAAATATATACTATTAAGAGTAAAAATATAATTTTAATGATTTACTAATAGAATAATTTTTTTCAAATAAATTTTGATTAAGTTTTAACTCAAATGTGTGTATGTAAGATTTTATAATATTTTGAGTGTGCATAGCGTAATTAACTAAGAATGAATGGTAAGACATAAATAAAATAAAATTATATTGCATGTAGGTAATTATCCTTTAATTTTTTTATGATCAAGTGAAATAGTGTATCTTTTATATTTGGTTCCTTGAATTCGTCAACGAAAAATGGAGATTTTATGTTATGTGATAAACAGATCTGCAAGATTGAAAATTTGAAAATGAAACTTGATTTTGTTGTAATATATATTTATATTTATATTGTACATTTTTGTGAGATTTTTATGTTATTGTAGGAGGTATTTGTAATATTTTTTTTACATATAGCATTTTAAAATTGTCAGGAAAACATTAATACTTGAAAATCAATTGTTAGGTTTAAAGTTATTGTTAAAAACTGATTGTCGTGGTGGATCATCGATTCACCATTACATCGGTTCCAAGATTTCTTTGATATGGAAAAGTTAATTTGTTGAAAATCAGATTTCGCCGCAACATCGACTCCTCAAGATAGAATTCACGTGATAAAAAATAGAAGCAGACATTGAAAAGTCACGAAACAAGAAAACCCGATGCAAATATGAAAAATTCATCAACCTCCATGCTTATCATATATACCTCATCGTTATTGAGAGCTCTTTTCTCATCTGTAATGGAGCAATTCCCAAGTATTGTTCTTCATCATTTAATCAAACTCATCGCGCATGATAGATTCCTGCTAGACAAAATCTTCACTTAACTGTACTTCAGCTCACCAAAATCAGTTTAGTGCAAATTATGTAGAGATTGAGAATGCCTTTTGAAGTTGGATCCTAAAAATTTATAATTTGTCCTCCTGATTTCTCTTGGTCTTTGTTTTAGAGCCTAAATTTTACAATAATAATTGTAATTTGGTCCCTTGAGTTTTATTAGTCTTGAACTTGAGTCGTAAAAAATACAATTCGGTCTTTTGATTTCTTTTAGTCTTCGTCTTATGTTCAAATTCCTTATAATAGCAATTGTAATTTAGTTTCTTAATTTCTTTACTTTTAGCCTTAGATCCTAAAAATTTACAATTTCGCTTCTCGATTTCTATTAGTCTTTATCTTAAGTTTTAATTACTTATAATGATAATTCTAATTTGTTCGTCTTATTTGTCTTATTCCCGTGCTTTGGTTCTAAAAAATCACAATTTCGTCTTTTTTGTTAATTGTTGTGAAATTCTTGTTTAGTCTTCCATCCTATTTTCTTACAATAAAAATTATAATATAATCTCCTTATTTCTCCCGGTCTTCATTTTAGGTTCTAAGAAAAGTGATCACTGGAGGAACCCCAGCTGATCCAAATTCGTCATCAACATCAATATTAATAGGCTCAAGTCCCTCAAATTGGACTTCCTCAAAATTATTCTTTTGAGTTTATCTCACTTGCATTTTTGTTGTAACATTAGATTCCAATTTAGATTTATAAATAATTTTCTCATTTAAAACCACTGCTCCTGGTAATATTCCAAAATCTGAAGTTAACCAATGTGATTGGTTCCATCATTCACCCTCAAATCCTTACTGTCGAAGCGCATATTATCCAAAAAAAATTGTGATGATATTGCCAAAGCTGAAGTCAGCTTAGTAAATTACTATCCTCAAACTGCGAATACTGTTGCTCATCAACTTGCTTTACTTGCTATCAATTTAGCTCATGATGTAATATAGAATGATTCTCTTCCTCTTTTTATACATCAATCTATCTGTAATGATCTTCCTACTCGAGAAATTTTATTAAATAAAATTTCTTTCTTTTTGATCCAACAAAAAAAATCCAAAGTTAATCTTGCCCTCAAACTGATAGATTTTCACATTTGTATCATCTATCACTTGATCCCATTACTCTAATCAATGGCATAAAAAAGTTTTGATACCAATTATTGTGAATCATATCACATGCTAGCAAATTCTTTACAATGTAATATGATAGCATTCAAAAAATCACAAAAAAACAAGAAAATTTTATGTAAATAATAAAAAAAAGATAATGAATAAGGTGAACATAAAGATTTATATGAAAAACATAAAATCTAGGCTAACTTAAACTATAAAATAGCCTCTCAAAATTGATGATTATATAAAAGATAAAAATTAGAACTCACAAGATTATATTTATAGAGAAATCTTTATAAAAAAAAAATGAATACATGAAAATAGATGGTTTGTTAGTTCAAAAAAAAAAAAAATAGATGGTTGCTACGATGCATTAGGCAGTGAAATTAATATGCACGATTGAACATATTGATCGCTCATGGGACATTAAATAGTATACTATTTGTTGGTCTTTATTTTGGTTTGATAGCTTGCCACAAAACTAACCAATTGGCAGTTCATCTTCCAGCAAGTTGCAGGCTGATGGTTTGTGTGAATCCAATCTAGCTATAGATGTGACAAGTTATATAGATTTGATATTACCTTATAAAATGGATGCACTTTGTTCCATAATAAATAATGGATAAACTTCACTTCTTACTTGATCAATGCAACTGCAGATGTAACTTGCAATGTTTTAAAAATCATATCGGACCGCCCGGTTCAACAGGTCGGACCCTGAACCGGTCAGCGGGCCAGTCCAGTTTGATTTTATAACAGGATCAGCTTAAAATAGGTCAGAACCGGTCCAAACCACGGTTTAACTAGTCAATCGTTGAACCAATATTGCTGGACCGGTTGGGTTTGCAGGTTAGCGAAAATTAAAAAAAAAAAAATTGTTGGTGATAATATGATATAAGATGCAGTATTTGGTGATATGAAATGATCAAATGATCTAATATTTTAGTATTGCCAAAAGTGCTAGCTTGATTGGAAGATAAATTTGAGTAAAGAAAGAGAAAATATTTTATTTTATAAAGTTGATAGGAAAGAAATTTATTTTAATATTTGAAGGCATGTAGGATGTGAAATAAAGTTAATTTTTAAGGTTAGAATTTGTGTTAGATATGAAATAAAGTTGATTTTTAAGGTTAGAATTTGTGTTGGATATAAAATAAAATTATTAAAATTTATAATAAATTTAAAATATTATTAAAAAATATTTTGCCCATTTTTGAGTAATTACTAAACATGCCCAAAGCATACTATTTATTTAGATCTGTTAATGACGTACTAAATATAGACTCAATTTGTGGCTAGCGAATATTTTGTTGGGTTAATATTACTTAGATTTATTTGAAATTATTTTTTGAGTTAAAGACATAAGATATTATTTATTAAAATTATTGTATTCAATTATTAAATATTTATTTTATGTTTAATTATTGTGTTAGCATGTGAATAATATATATCTACATTATATTTAATAAGTTTTTTTAATTATTACATCATCGTGGTTCGACCATTAAATTTTGAATCTTTTAATCTACCGATTCTGAAGCTGGTTCGATTTTCAAAATCTTAAATGTAAGTGAAAATTTATTGAAATAAATAAACATGTGCTGTTTTTCTTCATAGTCTTCATCAAATACATCAATTTTTTTTTTCAATTTTTCTAGAAAAGATTGACATTCTATTTATTTTATAAGAGCATTTTGAATTTTCTGCACATAAATGAGTGGCAGTAGTGAATATAGAAAGGCAAAGAGTCAAAGCCTTCCTTTTTTTCTTTTTATTGATAGTAATGCTAAAGCCTATCAAAAAA
>JAEMOT010003123.1:82197-95784 GCA_019297695.1 Apostasia ramifera | reverse complement strand
AGTGAGGAAGAGGGAGCCCCGGCAGTCAAGGTTGCTGGCGTCCTGACGCGAGCACTGGAATCGTGCAGGAGCCGGTAAGCATGGAGGCTGTTGGGGTGGTAGTTATTTCTGATTCTCCCGTCAAACCGCCTCAAAAGGCCAGGAAACTGAAGGAGGTGGCCTTGATGAGCGAGACAGCTACAGGGGAGAAGTTAGCGCCTGGGAAGGTCTTTCTCAAGGATGAGGAGTTTGAGCGACTCCTTCCCAGGTTTGGGGTTTCAGAGGGGGGTTTGAAGAAATCTCCCTTACTGGTTTGTGGTCCTTCTTTTCTTGGTGTCCCAGTTCCTGCTTTTGAGAAGAAAAGAAAATCTCTCCTCATTTCTCTCCCTCCATTAGACCTCCGAAGTGATGAGGAGAAGGAAGAGAAGGATAAGAAGGGTGAGAAGGAGGAAGGGACCAAGATGGAGGAAGTGACTAAGGGGAAGAAGGGAGAGTCCCTTCTCACTGCCTCTGTAAGCGCTCCTGGTATTGAAGGGCCAGAAGGTAAGATGGAGGAGGCGATTAAGGAGAAGGTAGAGGGCCTTCCAGCTGCTTCCAGCGCCCCCTTCGGTATTGACGGGGCCTGGAGCGTGCTGGGAGATAGATTATGTGAGATAAGGAGGGAGGAAGAGAAGATCCTGGGGAATACCTCTGAGGTTCTGGAGGTGGTGAAATCTCTGAAGGGTAAGAAAGGAGTAGAGTCTCACTACCTTCAGAAGATAAGGGATTTGGAGGGTGCTTTGTCTCAAGTCACAAAGTGCTCTCTGAGTGATCAGAAGGAGGAGCTAGGGAAGCTGCACCAGTTAGAAGATAGGTTGGCTTCCATGGCCCTGGTAAATGCAGAGTGGGCTAATAAAAATGAGGTTGCGAGAAAGGAATTCCATCGCAATCTGTCAGATGTAAATCAAGCCCACTCTGCCCATGTCAAAGACCTCCAAAAAAGAATAAGGGAGTTGGACGATGAGAGGGAGGCTTTGAGAGAGGAAAGAAGGAGGCTAAGGAGGAGCTGACCAAGGCCAGGGAGGCTTCATCAGGGGCGAAGGAGGCTATCTTCAAAGCTCGCCGCCGGGAGGAGTTGCTGAAGTCTGAGGTTCACTCTTTGCGAGCCTTGGTGGAAAACAGCTCTGGATGGCGGGGACAACGTTTGGAGGATCTAGAAGAAGCGGTGAGGAGGGCGGTGAAGATCGTCAGCGCCTCACCGGTGGGCCACCACATGAAGAGTCAGGCTGCTTTTGATGTTCTCCTGCAGACATTGGTTGATGTGACTATCTTGAATCAGGAGAACATCAGAGGTCCAGCGGTTCTTCCCTTCTGCTGTCCTAAGGGGCCGGGTAGGTTTTTCGACGTTGAGAGCCCTTGCCCAGAGGAGATTCCTCCACCAAAGTCCTATGCAGGCTGGGGGTATCAGCTAGCTCCTTCCCGGAGAAGTCCTGAAGAAGGCCAGACTACTCCTCTTGAGGCCAGTTGGTCGGGGCGAACGCTTCCTCCTCCTCAGCCGCAGGATCGGTCGGGGAGTCAGAAGTGACCTGTTTCTCCCCTCAACCAGCTCCTCAGCCTGATAGGGGAATCCTCTTCCTTTAAGGATCTATTTCTCAAATAGATAACCCCTAAGAAGGAACTCAGGGAAGAGGTGGTCTCGAAGAGGAGGGGTCCTTTGGTCAGGAGATCAGGGTTACCACTCCCGGTGTCTAAGTTCTGAAGCCTTGTATTTTTCTTTATTTTTCCTTGTACTCATGAGAGGAACATGTGAGGATAAAAAAAAATGAGTCGTAACAAGTTTTATCATTAATGAGAATGTATCTTTCTTTTCAAAAACTTGTCATGAATTCTTGTTTTGTCTCTCTCTTCTTTCGTATTTGAAGCAGGTACCACAAAGTTTACGAAAAGAGAACATGAATTCGTAAGTGAGTAAAATTCAACAAATGGACAAAGAAGATTTTCTAAGTAAAAAGATAAGATAGCTATCCTCGTGCACGATATGAAAATGTCGGGCATAAGGAAAAGGATGACCATCAGTTGAACCCTCGTGCACGATATTAAAATATACGACAGGACGGGGAGAAGTGACGCTTGGAAAACCGTGCGTTGCTTGGGAAACCGTGCGTCGCTTTGATTCCCGAGATTGTCAGAGGGTACGAGAGGTCTGATGGCGCCTGCGCACTGATCAAGGAGATCAGATGGTTAGAAGGTGAAAGGGCACAGCTGTTTTCCTTTAAAGAAGGAGAACTTGCTTTAAGAGCAGCTAACGCGTCTAATTACCCCCAAACCCTAAGAGAGAAACAGAGAGACCTTCATTCCTCCCTTAGAGAATCTTAACCATGGGAGGAGGAGAGATCGAGTGGGCAGAGCTAGCCGCCCAGTTCCACAAGGATTCCAGCTATCAGGAATCCCTCTTGATGGAGCACGAGGTGCTCAACACCACCAGGGGTTTCAGAGGAAATCCCAACCTGACGATTATCCCCCCTTCCGCTGACCTTCGACCGAACCCCCCCCCCCAGGGGACCGTCTGTGTTTACCGTGCTCAAGTAGAGTACGGCCTGCTGTTGCCACTGCAGCCTGAGGTAAGGGAGATTCTGAACTCCTTCCAGCTCGTCCCTGCTCAACTTTCTCCCAACGCCATTGCCTATGTGTACTCCTTTCTGAAGCTGTTACAAGCTCAAGGGATACCATGGACTCTGACGTTGTTCAGGAGTCTGTTCAGTTGGATGATGGTACCAGGGTACGGGGGGTGTCTGGCTTTACGGTCGAAGACGAGGAAGGCCATGTTTTCGGGAGCGAGTAGCTCCCATTCTGACTGGAGGAATTACTATTTTTTTGTCGGAGGCGACTTAGGAATCCCTCTGACACCCGAAGTGTGTCCCCCTGAGTTCTCTGGGGATGTGAAGTGGGTGGTAGGGACAGAAACCCTGAGGAATTTGGAGAAGTTGAAGGGGCAGAGCTGGCCCTTGAAGAATTTTCTAAGGCATGTAAAGAATGATGTCTCTTTACATGCCAAGGCACTGCGGTACAACGTCTTGAAAGAAGTCACCCCCCCTTCTGGGGTAGTTACGATGAAGAGGGCCAGGAGGGGGCACCCTGTCACCCAACTCAGCAAAGAGGTAGCTGTAGAAGGGGAAGGAGAAGGAATAAGGGTTCCAGAGCCGGTCTGCGGCGGAGCCGTCGTCGATGTGGTGTCCTCTTCTGAGGACACCGCAGATGACAAAAAAACATTGGCTGAGCTGGGTTATACAGGGAAAGGTAAGGAACCCATGCCAGCTGCCAAACTCCAGGCAACCCCCAAAGGCAATACAGGGGTTGTCATAGGGGAGAAGAAGGAAGGGAATAAGGCTGACGAAGGCCAGGAAAAGGGGAAGGTGGAGCGACCTTGCCTGGAACTGGTCCCCATGGAGGTCCATAGAGAAAAGAGAGATTCCTCTGGGAACACAGAATCCGAGCCCCCACAAAAGAAGGCGAAGAGTGCAGAGGGGAGGGGTTTCGCTGCCGGGGAAGAGCATGACTGGCAGCAAAGTGTGGAGCCCCCTTATAGCACCAATTTTAGTGGAGTCTTCGGGGATATAGGTGTGAAGTTGGCGGTGAGGACGATAGGGGTTGATCGAAGGATGACCGTCCTCACTGTGCCATCCGAGAACAAGGGTCAAGTCTTCCGGGGAGAAGTAGGCCTGGCTCTAGTGAGCGGTCTAGTGGCTGAAGATATGGAGGAGAAAATGGAAGCAACCTCCACTCCAGATCTATATTCGGGAATGGCTAATAGGGTGGCCACGGTAAGGATTCCTTTTCAGGCCTTCTTATCCGTTTTAATCCTGTGGGCTGACTTGTTTTGTGCTTGTAGGTTCTTGCCCGCTTGCCATTAGCTCTGAACAGGGCTCTGAGGACCGAGGAACAGGTGCTGGAGCAGAGGTCTCAGCTTCATCAGAAAGATGGAGAGATAGAGGCCCTGAGGACCGAGCTTGGGGTGAGGTCTTCAAAGCTTGACGCCGTTGAGGGGGAAAAGGCCAAGCTGCTTGCGGAGAGGAATAAGCTGCAAGAGGAGAAGGCCAAGCTGCAGGGGGAACTTGCAGCCTATCAGTCTGCCTTGGTCGCCGCCAAGGCTGACAATAAAGTCCTGCAGGGGAAGCTCGTTGAAGTCGCTGAACAGCAGGAAGCCCTCATCGCCGAGAAGTCCATGGCTGCCGTGGAAGCTTACAAGACTAGTCTTCCCTGCAAGAAGCTGAGGTTAGAATGGATTAGGCGCTCATGGGAGGGATTGGCTTCCACTTTAATTCAAGGGGGGAAGGTTACCGCCGCCGAACTTGAAGAAGTGGATCCTTTCCCTTGCATGGCTGCTGATCCTACTTACAAGAAAGAGGGTTTTGACCTGTCTGACGAACTTATCCATCGAGTATTTAGGCTCTTGGATAGGGCCGATAGAGGGTAGCCCATTTTCTTTGTAAGAAGAGTGAACTGTAATCTCCTTTTGTAATTTTTGAAAACAATAATAGAGAGTTTGTCTTCCATACCTGTTTTATTTTGATATGTATGTAATGAACAGGTACCTTTGTATGAATTTGAGATATTCTGACTGGTTCTAAAAGAAGACCCTTTAATAAGATAATAAAGAGCTTTTGAACCATCTGATAACTCAGATTTAGTCTTTGAAACTCCCTGAAATCCATAAGTAAAGGATAATGATAACAGGAAGGATTCTGCCCAGAAGTGGTTATCTGTCCCAATACCAAAAGGACTTTTGTCTTAAAATATCGTGCACGATGTTTGTACTTTTGGGCAAGGGCTGACCTCGGGGACTCCTTTTATCAGGGTTGTAGATACTTCTTTGTAAACCTGCACAGGGGAGAAGTAATAATAATAGTGGAGATCCTGCTTGGGGGGAGTTATCTGACCCAATGCCAAAAGGACTTGAGCATCTGAAACATCGTGTACGATGTTTGTACTTAAGGCAAGGGCTGACCCTCTTAGAATGGCAGATATCCTAGTGGAAAGCGAAGGCACCCTGCTTAGGGGGGACCGATATCGTAAGTCGATATCAGGGACTACCCTAAGGTTATGAGCCGGCCTTCAGACCTTCCGCTGGCCAGATGGGCTTACGGAAGGGTCCCAGATGTTTGTAGGAAACCCCACCTGCCAAGCACAATTAGGCTTGGTGATCACCGTATAGCAAAGGTTAGTTGTGAGCGCGTCGTACACGAGATCCGGAACCTCGGGCACGACGGTTGGGACTTAAGTTCTGAAATCATACCTGAGCGACGTTTAGGCCGATATGTATATCTCAGTGCATAAGTTTTATTGCCATAAGAACAATGGAGATGAATTCCAGAATAGTATAAAGAAATCCAAACAACCAAGGAATAGTCCCAGAATTCGATGACTGAATCCTGTGTAAATGAATTCCTGAATGAGTCTGTACAGATTAATGTGTGAGCACCAGGATGGATTGATGTCAGCCTTTATGCGTAGAATTTCTTTAGGTCGTCCCCACTCCAACTTCTGGGGATCTGAGTGCCTTCAGAAGTCATGAGGTAGTAAGCATTCGGTCCAGCAACCTCGCGCATGATGTAAGGGCCTTCCCAATTTGGCTCAAGCTTGGGAACCCCTGGATTGCTGCCGGCGAGAAGTCACCGCTTTAGGACTAAATCTCCCCCTACGAAGGTTCTGGGGTTAACCTTCCGGTTGTAATATCGCTTTATTCGTCGTTTGTGCTCCAGGCGCTTCAGTGCAGCCAATTCTCTTTTTTGTTCTAGGAGGTCCAGATCGATCGTTCGTGAATCATCATTTTCATCCATCCATGTTTGCAAAGCCTCGGGTTCGAAGTTGGCTGCAGCCTCGATCCTGGGGGAGAGGTGCTCTAGCTCGACTGGTATGACAACGTCCATTCCGAATGAGAGGGAGAAAGGAGACATTTGGGTAACCTCAGAAAGAGCTGTGTTGTAAGCCCAGAGAGCTCCTGGTAGCTCTTCCGGCCATCGGGCTCTGGCGCCGTCTAGACGTTTCTTCAGAAAATTCAGGATATTTTTGTTGGCAGCTTCCGCCTGTCTGTTGGTATGAGGATGCCAAACAGAAGTGTACTTGAGATTGATCTGGTGCTCCCCATAGAAATCATGTATCCTCTGATTGGCGAATGGGGTGCCATTATCTGTGATAATTATCATTGGTATGCCATACCTGTAGACGATGTTGGCTCAAAGGAAGTTTTTGACATTCTGAGCAGTGGGTTGAGTGAGCGGCTTAGCCTCAATCCACTTTGTAAAGTAATCAACTGCGACGAGTATCCACTTGTAGTTTTTCATGGCTGTAGGCATCGGGCCTAAAAAATCCAGTCCCCAGATAGCAAAGGGCCAAGATGAGTTTATAGGTTTGAGGTAACCTGCAGGCTGTCTTTGCATGTCGGCGTAGTACTGGCATTGAGGATATTTTTCTATAAATACTTGAGCGTCCTTGTGGATGTTGGGCCAGAAGAATCCTTGACGTAGGATGCGCATAACCAGGCTTCTATCACGGGCATGTGTTCCACACTCCCCCCGGTGTACTGCTTCCATGACCTTTTGGGCCCCCTCTGGTCTTAAACACTTGGTGAGGGCTTGGCATAGGATCTCCTGTAGAGCCCCCCATCGACGAGGGTATATTTGGCACAAACAAATCTCAGCTTCTGCGCCTCTTGTCTGTTATCTGGCTGAGCCCTATTTTTCAAGTAATCTAGGATTCTGTCCATCCAGCAGGGTGGTTGCTCTTTAGAAGAAACTTCGGTGCATTCAAAACTGGGCCTTTCAAACACCTGAGTCCGACGGAGGTCGGGGAGTCCCTCTTTTGCAAGCCGGTCCGCCACTTGGTTCTCCTCCCGAGGTATGTGTGCCAAGAAGAAATCCTCGAATTGGGACACTAGGGATCTGACCAACTGAAGATACTTCTTTAATACCTCGTCTTTCGCTTCAAATAGGCGGTTCACCTGATTGACGACTAACAGGGAATCGTTGAACACTTGTATGCGCTTCACAGCCATGCTAAGCGCGAAGTTGAGTCCAGGAATAAGGGTTTTATACTCTGCTTGGTTATTTGTTACTTTGAACTGAAGTTTTACAGCTTGATGTAGTGTAGCCCCCATTGGGCTGGTCAGGAGGAACCCAGCCCCCTAGGATTGTGATCCAGATGCGCCGTCAACATGGAGGGACTTCTATTGCCAAGGATCTGGCAAGTGGCAGTTCTGAAGTAGAAAATTCAGCGACGAAGTCCGCCAGGGCTTGAGCCTTGATTGCTGTTCGTGGGACAAATCTGATATCGTACTCACCCAGTTCAATAGACCATTTGAGTAATCTTCCTGAAACCTCGGGGGTGCGCAGTATCTTCAGTAGCGGTTGATCTATGACAACCTGGATAGTATGAGATTAGAAATAAGGTCGTGGCTTCCTGGCAGTCGTCAGGAGGGCCAGAGCGAGCTTTTCTAGAGTAGGATACCGACATTCAGTGTTCAGGAGCATATGGCTGGTATAGAAGATAGGATGTTGTAACCCCCTCCCAGCTATCTAGGAGGACCGCTGAGACCATAGTGTCGGGTACTCCTAAATAAAGAGATAAGACCGCACCTTCCATTGGCGCTACTAGTATCAGAGCCGAGGTAAGATATTTCTTCAGCTCTGTAAAGGCTGATTCGCACTCGTTGGTCCATTCCCCTTTTTTGTTGTTGCGCAGGCACCGAAAGAATGGGGTACATCGGTCACCAGCCTTTGAGATGAATCTGCCCAGACTGTTGATCCGCCCTGCTAATTTTTGGATCTCTTTGGCTGTCTTTGGGGAGGGCATGCTTAGAATAGTTGATATTTTGTCAGGATTGGCCTCTATTCCTCTGGTAGAGACTAGGTATCCCAAAAATTTTCCCGAAGTCGCGCCGAAGGTACACTTAGCAGGGTTAAGCTTGAGGTTGTACCTTCGAAGGGTATCGAGCGTCTCCCTGAGATCACTGAGGTGTTCTGCCCAGGATTTGCTTTTTACCAGAATATCGTCTATGTAAGCCTCGAGATTCCTTCCCCTTTGGCCTTTAAAGACGGCATCAATCATGCGTTGGTATGTAGCACCGGCGTTCTTGAGACCAAATGGCATGACGTTATAGCAATAAGTACCATAGTCAGTAGTGAAGGCTGTCTTCTCCTCATTTTTCTTGGCCATCCAGATCTGATGATACCCAGAAAAAGCATCTAAGAAACTCATAACCTCGTACCCGATGGTACGATCCACCATCGCGTCGATACGGGGGAGAGGATAAGTATCTTTCGGGCAGGCCTGATTCAATGTCCTGAAGTCTACGCACATTCTTCACTTTCCATTGGCCTTCTTTACCATAACGACGTTGGTTAGCCATTAAGGATACTGGACTTCCCTGATGTAACCGGCCCCCAGTAATTTGTTAATCTCCTCCTTGATGGCATCCTGTCTCTCTCCTGCCATTACTCTTTTCTTTTGTGCAATGGGGGAGATGGCCTGAGATATATTCAAATGGTGCTCGCAGACAGCTCTGTTCATGCCTGTAACATCTTTAGGAGACCATGCAAAGACATCGATATACTCCGAAAGCAGGGCATTAACTTTCGCCTGCTGCTTGTCATTCAGATAAGATGAAACATTTATAATTTTCGAAGTGTCTTCACCCCCTAAGGCTGCACTGATGACCCCTTCCTGCGGCGTGACCGGTTGGATTTCTCTAGGATCCATTTGGTCAACTACAAGCTGCGCCGCTATTTGAAAGTAGCGGGTAGCTTGTCTAGCGTCTCCTCTGATGGTGACAACGCCGCTGGAGGTCGGAAACTTCGCGCACAGGTGGGGTGTGAAAATCACCATCCCGAAGGAGTTTAGAGTTGTTCTCCCTAGGATGGCGTTGTAGCTCGATTTAGCCTTGATAACTGCGAAGTTGATCATGCTCATAGCGTAGCCGTTGTCGTCGCCAAAGGAGACGGGTAGAGCGATGAATCCCAGAGGCTGGACCTTTTCACCAGAAAAATCGAGCAAGGTGGTCCCAGCGCGGAGGAGGCTGGCCTCTTTGAGTCCCATCTGGAGGAAGGCGGACTCAAACAGGATGTCGGAGGTGCTTCCAGAGTCGAGGAGCACCCGCCAGACATTGAAATCGGCGATGCGGGCGACGACCACTATCGGGTCGTTGTGTGGGTTGCCCTGCTGAGGGAGATCTTTGCTACAGAAAGTAAGGGGGATAGATGAGGCATGCTGCTTAGAGATACCGCCAACTTCGGTTGCTTGGCATTGAGCGATTGGGTCAATGCTAAAGATAGCATTGATCGTCCTGGCGGCCGGAGGGTAAGGGCGCCCTTGCTGGTTGGGGCCTGTAGATGGCGAGGCCTTAGCAGGGGCTTCAGCAACCTCGGGGGCCTTTCCCTTCTGGGCGGCAGTGAAAGTTGGCGCCATCTGCATGAATTCTTCGACCTTACCCTGATTCATCAGTTTCTCCAGCAAGGTTCTGAGACCTCGGCATCTGTGAAGCCTGTGCCCATAGTTTTCGTGGAACTCGCAGTAATCGTTGGGCTCCACTCCGGGCGATGGCACCAGCCTGGGTCCGGTAGGTCCGATCCATCCCTGCTTAACAGCTGCTGCATAAACCTCAGGGAGTGGCCGAGAGAGGAAAAGCTTTGGAGGCAGGGCGCGCCGAGGCTTTTCCTCATCTCTACCATGATGCTTAGCCGCACGTATCCTCGTGGCCGAGGGTTCAGCATCTCGATATTTCCTCTTGCTCCTTTCCTGCTTAATCCTGGGAGCGCCTGTGGGAGAGGACTCAGCATCCTCTAGAAGCATAAATTGACTGGCCCTGGCTACCAGTTCTCGGTAGCTCCGAGGTTTGGCCAACTGTAGGGATTTGGACAGGTCCCCTACCTTGAGTCCTCTCCGGAAGTTGTGCATGGCCACTGCAGGCTCTACATCTTCAGCTTCTGCTGCAGCGGCAAAGAAGCGGTTAGTATAATCCCGGAGGCTTTCTCTCTCGTCTTGCTTGACGTTGGCAAGCACCATATCAGAGACGACCATGCAGGTCCGGCCGATGAAACAGGCTATCAACTCCCATTTCAAATGTTCATAAGAGGAGATGTGACCCCTGGGCAGCTTGATGAACCAGCTGAACGCTGCCCCCTTCAGAGTGTTGGCCAGGAGGTGGCACCTTGTGGCCTCGTCCGGCTGGCGGTAATGGACTGCGGCCTCAAACCCCTGCACAAGCTCACGGGGATCTGTCACACCCCTGTAGAACTCCAGTATGGGAGGCCTGAAGTCCTCTGGGACTGGGGCTAGATGGATGACATCGGAAAAAGGGGCATTTCCGTCCATCAGCCCAAAGAAGGGGTCAGGCTTATGATGAGGGGCCTGAGCGCCCGGAAAGAGGGGGTCTCTTCCGGTGAGGAAAGGAGGAAAAGTAGGTGAGAGAAAAGCAGGTTGTGGTAGTGGACAAGGTAGTAGTGAGTTTTGGTGAGCCTCCTGAAGGCGGAAAGGACGTCTGGGTGGTCTGGAGGAACCAGAAGATTGGATGGAAGGCGCTGCGACCGGAGGTGCTGGTGCGGGAGCTCCAGCGGCCGGAGGAGGTGGAACAGGGATCGCCGCTACAGGCGAAAATAACTCTGAGGTCGTTGCGACCGGCGGAGGAGGAGCAGGAACCGCCACAACCGGCGGGAGGGGAACAGGAGCCGCTGCAACAGGCGGGAGGGGAAGCACTGCACATACCAGTTGTGTCTGTCTGAGGATCACGGCCTGCTGGGCTGTGAGACCAGTGACCAGGTCGGTGAGATTCGCGAGCATCCCCTGAAGTTCTGAGACACGTGTGCCCCTGGAGGAAGAAGCAGATTCGGCGTGATGCCGGGAAGTTGAGGCCGAAGCTCTGTCATCCGGTGCTCGAACAGAGGGTTCTCCTGCGTGCACACCGTGGGCCGCAGAGTAGGTTTTGCGCGTTCTGGCCACCATCTTTCTTGTCTCAATGAAAGCACCAGAAGATGTTGACGTAGGATGTGGGGATCCCAGGAAACACCAAAGAAAAAGAGAGTTTCGGAAGACGGTGGCGTGCAAGAGGGTGAGCCTGTTAATGAGAGCTCAAGGAGAGAATCAGTTAAGAGCATCCAGAGGAACACACAGAGATTTAAGGTGGTTCAGGGAAAAAATCCCTTACGTCCACCGATCTATCAGCGAAGAAAGTTTCACTAATGGAGAAGAAGTAGCCCTGAAGGCTTGTACAGTGTTGTTTGGAAGAAAAGAAGAAGAAGAAGGAAGAGTGCTCCTCAGTTGGGGCTCTGTTACAAAATGAGAGTCCCAATCCCTGTTGGGGACTGTTTCAGGGCTATTTGTAGCCGTTGGAGTGCGTGGCTTCACCTTGGTTTTCCGGAGAAAAGGTGATGGACAGGCTCTGGGTCCGTACCGTTTGTCTGCCACCGGAGAGGCCTGTAGCTGCCCAAAAGGACGATATCTTTTAATATTGGTACCTTTTCTGGGGATCCGTGATGGCTGGAGCATGCGGATCTTTGATTCGCGGGCCTGGGAAAAGGCGTTCTGTATAGGAAGCAGTGCGGTTAGGTGAAGCTGATTGTGACAGGCACTTCTCTGTAACCTCGTGCCCGATGTTATAAGGGGTGTCCTGGGATATCGGGAAAGAGGCTAGGTTGAACCCTCGTGGCCGAGGTTTGACCTAGTCAAAAGTCATGCACAGTCAAAGAGATGAGTCAGCAAAATAAATTAAGTAAATGGAAGCCAACTAGGCGCCACGTGTACGGTTAGGATGCAGAACAGGAACCACGTGTTAACAGTATACAATATGATAAAATATTATATCTTCAGTTCGGATCGTGTAAAGTATGATTATTAATATTAACAACTTCAACTATTAAAATTTTAAAAATCATTTTAGATGCTTAAATGCTAAATCAAAAGTTACAAAAAACTAACCAAATTAGATTTGTAGTAATTTAAATTTTCTAATTTTCAGTCGTGCTAAAAAGCTCTAATAGTGATTGTTATCAAAGGTGTAATAAACAATCGTATTTGGTTGTATTAAAATATCTTCAAATGAATAAAATTTATATTATATTTCTATTTCTTTAGGATATTCCTTCAAAGAGAGAACGATTAATATAGATTTTCTTGATAAATACAATCAATAGATAATATTTTCTCTAGTTGGCAGTACTAGTAATTATAAATCAGATATTCCCATGTCTGCAAAGACATATAATATGATAAATAATCTTTGAAAAATAATAGGAGGATTACAACATAATTCCTCTATGATATATACTCTCCGAGAAATAATATCATATATATATCATATAGAATATTTTCTTCAGAATATCAATCATAAACTACAGAAAGAGGATGAATTCTCTCAACATCTTCTTCGAAAATGTGAATAATTTCATCCAAAATAATATAGTGATTTATATCTAATATTAACGTCATATTTAAACATAAAAATATGAATTCTTCTTATATGGAAAAGGCCAGAAGAAAAGAATGTCTGCGCAAGGTCATGACGCTACTACCAAAAGACCTACAGACACGAATACTCGACAGTATATACGAAGACAGAGCACTATTATACTTATCAAAAGAATTATTGATTAGTCTTCCCGATGGACGACAGAGAATGTTTGTTGCATTTACTCCACATATGGAACGCCGTATCGAACTGGGCATAGTCCGAAAAATGATAATTGACACACATAACTATGACAAATGGAGTGGATTTCCACAAATCCTCAAGACTATTATATCTACTATGGAACCATACGACCGGATAATAGAATTTGAAATTATCTCAATATTTATTGAACCGGATCAATATCTTGTTTATCCGGCATATCAAATATGGCGATTAACCAGACAGCGAATCAGAGGACAACCAGTCCTCAAAGATTTTTTTGGTTACTCGTGGGATTATGAACAAAAATAGAATTTATCAGAATTATTAATTGTTTATCAAGAAAGATATAATTACAAATATCAGTGCAACGGACGGATTATAGTTTATGATGAGGAAGATTTATCTGAAATCGATACAAGCAATAATGACCTGGATTTTCAATGGGGCCCACAGACAGAAAAATTACTTTCCGACTTACATATTGGCTATTATTCATCACCTGGAACTATTTCTATACAGTTCACTTAAGTAAAGACCTCTATGGATGGCATCTGAAAAAGAAAAGCAAAGGTAATAAAGTTATGGACAATAGCAAACGCATCTGGCAAAGGGAAACAATAATGATAAAGTTGTGGACGATAGCAAATGCATCTGGCAAAAGGGAAACAATAATAAGAAGCATCTTAATAATTAAAAGAAAGGCTGCATAATTGAAAGCAAATGAAAGGCTAAGGCTGCATCAAAAATTTCTATATAAACAGATAGCCTCCAGCTTGTGGAAGGCATCCGAACACAATAGCTCGCTTGTAATATCTCGCTTGTAATATCGTAATAATTTTTAATATATTATTGTTTTTATTTAATATTTTTGCAATTAATTGATTTTATTTTCTATTATATAAATTTATATATTTTTTATAAAAAAATAATTATAACTAACTTGACCTCAAACTAAACGGAGGCAAAGTCCG
>JAEMOT010003123.1:61090-81916 GCA_019297695.1 Apostasia ramifera | reverse complement strand
GCTTCTCATTATTGTTTCCCTTTGCCAGATGCGTTTGCTATCGTCCACAACTTTATCATTATTATTTTCCTTTGCTAGATGCGTTTGCTATCGTCCACAACTTTATTACATTTGCTTTTCTTTTCCAGATGTCATCCATAGAGGTCTTTACTTAAGTGGACTGTATAGAAATAGTTCCAGGTGATGAAGAATAGCCAATATGTAGGTCGAAAAGTAATTTTTCTGTCTGTGGGCCCCATTGAAAATCCAGGTCATTATTGCCTGTATCGATTTCAAATAAATCTTCCTTATCATAAACTATAATCTGTCCGTTGCACTGATATTTGTAATTATGTCTTTCTTGATAAACCTTTAATAATTCTGATAAATTCTGCGCAAGGTCATGACGCTACTACCAAAAGGCCTACAGACACGAATACTCGACAGTATATACGAAGACAGTTTNATCTTCTTAATTATTAACAAAAATTAATATCTAAATATTTTAGAATTTTTTGAGCTAATTTTGAGGACTTTGCCTCTGTTTAGTTTGAGGTCAAGTTAGTTATAATTATTTTTTTATAAAAAATATATAAATTTATATAATAGAAAATAAAATCAATTAATTGCAAAAAAATAAAATAAAATTAATAATATATTAAAAATTATTACGATATTACAAGCGAGATATTACAAGCGAGATATTACAAGCGAGCTATTGTGTTCGGATGCCTTCTACAAGCCGGAGGCTATCCTTTTATATAGAAATTTTTTATGCAGCCTTAGCCTTCCATTTGCCTTCAATTATGCAGCCTTTCCTTTAATTATTAAGATGCTTCTCATTATTGTTTCCCTTTGCCAGATGCGTTTGCTATCGTCCACAACTTTATCATTATTGTTTCCTTTTTGCCAAATGCATTTGCTATCGTCCACAATTTTATTACCTTTGCTTTTTTTTTCCAGATGCCATCCATATTACCTTTGCTTTTCTTTTCCAGATGTCATCCATAGAGGTCTTTACTTAAGTGGACTGTATAGAAATAGTTCCAAGTGATGAAGAATAGCCAATATGTAGGTTGAAAAGTAATTTTTCTGTCTGTGGGCCCCATTGAAAATCCAGGTCATTATTGCCTGTATCGATTTCAGATAAATCTTCCTCATCATAAACTATAATCCATCCGTTGCACTGATATTTGTAATTATGTCTTTCTTGATAAACCGTTAATAATTCTGATAAATTCTATTTTTGTTCATAATCCCACGAGTAACTAAAAAATTCTTTGAGGACTGGTTGTCCTCTGGTTCGTTGTCTGGTTAATCGTCATATTTGATATGCCAGATAAACAAGATATTGATCCGGTTCAACAAATATTGAGATAATTTCAAATTCTATTATCCGGTCATATGGTTCCATAATAGATATAATAGTCTTGAGAATTTGTGAAAATCCACTCCATTCGTCATAATTATGTGTCAATTATCAGTTTTCGGACTATGCCAAGTTCGATAGGGCGTTCCATATGTGGAGTAAATGCAACAAACATTCTCTGTCGTCCATCGGGAAGACTAATCAATAATTCTTTTGATAAATATGATAGTGCTCTGTCTTTGTATATACTGTCGAGTATTTGTGTCTGTAGGTCTTTTGGTAGTAGCGTCATGATCTTGCGCAGACATTTTTTTCTTCTGGCCTTCTCCATTAATCATGTATTATTCACGACAATCAACCTCAACTATACTGATTTAAGGGATGAGATGAATGTAAAATTGACATTAAACTAATTGAAAGAAAATTGCTCAATTTTTAGCTTAATAAAAAAAAATTATTTTTTATTAAACATTATAAATAATGTAAAATAAAACCAATTATTATGTTAGAAAGCATACATAATATAAATAGGTTAATATTATTTCACTTGTATAAATGTAAAATAAAATTAATTTTTATTTTAAATTATATATATAATATAAAATATAATTAATTTTTAACATTAAATTTTATAAATAATTCTGACATGATTAAAATTAAGCATGAATCTTAAATGATAACATGCTCCTTGAACAAAATACAGGAAAATCATAAAATTACTGTTTTAAAAGTCTAGGATTACTATTATTTTTTAGAAGTAATAATTAATAAATATTACCTTCTATTTTACAATAGAATTTTGTATAATATAACTAATCTAATATCATTAAACTATTTATTATTTAATTATTTTTATTCTTTCATGGATAATTTAATTTCATAAACGACTTAATTTTTTATCTTTATACAATCGCATTTACATGGCTCAACAACAGACTACATTGGTAGCACATGAACAAGCTTGAATCAAAGCTCGAGCACGTTCTTTTGCAAATTTCTGAACAAGCTTGCACAATGAAGTCTAACTTGAACATAACCAAACTCAGCTGGCTCGGTTCATACAGGTCCAGGTTAGAAGTCATGAGAAACCCCACACAAACTCGCCCCATTGAGAACAGAAAATCCGAACACAACCACACAAGCAGGCATTCTACATATTTACATCTGTGCAACAGTTTTGTATTCAAAAAAATTTAAAAAAAAACATTCCTACAGAATGACATTCATGCAAAAAAAAAAACTTCATATTCCCGAACTGAAGACAACATCTGCTCCTCAGAGTGGAATGCTGGTCATGGCAGGTGAAGCCAAACCTGCTCTGAGCATATCCATAGCAGGAAGATGAGGGAAGAGTGATGAACAAACTGCTCAATGAAGAGGATCAGATATCGCCAGTAACAGGAACGCAAGATGGGTTGAAAAGTTTGTGCTGCATGCTGCTGCTGTTTATGATATGTGAAGTTGGAACATGGCCGATGGCCGGCTCCAGCAAGCGAACAAGGGAAAGAAATATCTCCATTCTAGTCACATCTTTGTTTGCCTGCATTCCATTATTTGAATCAATGGAAATTGAAAATTGAGATGAAAGCGAGCTAAGATTAAAATTGATAGAATGAAGAACTCCAAAACAAAAATAGAATGAATGGGAATGAAATCTTGAGCCTCTACAGTGACGTTTTCAGGGATTGGTATTTCTCTTAGAATATAAGGTAAAACTCCTTTGCAATAGTTGATTTAAGAATTGAACAAAGTCAGCAACACGCCTCTAGGTAGATTCCACACAACATAGCAAAAAAGAGGATAAAAAATGAGATCAACGCAAAAAATCTTGATGCAAAATAAGATAATATTGAACAAGAAAGAAAATAAGTAAAAATTAGTGGAAAAAAATGGGAAAATTACAGCCTCAACCGAGAGAAATACAGAGAAATAGACTAAGCCATGAAAATAGGCATGCAATTATGGCAGCATTGGGTTGATGGAACCTATCAAATCAATTGTCCAATCTGCTTTTCAAACGATCCATTGTACCAACTAGGCGATCAAATAGCCTATTTAGTGGTCCAATGAGTCAGTCCGATTTCCCCATCTAATTTCAGTCCGATGCATCCAATTACCGAACAGATTCATTTAACTGTTCGATCCATCTGGCTCCATACCTTATCAATCTCCCACTTGAAGGCTGGGTTTCCAAACACAAGTCTTGTACTCGCCTTCCCAGTCTGATCATCTAGTACAACAATGTCTCCTCATCAATCAACATGGAGACAGGCATTGCAGAACCTCATTTTTAGTACCAATCACCTTTATAAGCAAATATGTTGGTTTTTTGAAAGTCAAAAGATTTGCATTAGTGATAACAAACAGCGAGAATTGCGATTTGCTCCCATTTAATAATTAAAATGGCTCCTTAATCTACAAAATATAGAAACACCTCTCTTTTTGCCACATAAGCACTATTGGACTCTTTATATCTCTCCTATTAACATTTCTCTTCACATTCTCTCTCTACTCTCTCTTCTGTCTCTATCTCTATCATCATTCTCTCTAGGGCTCTTATTGAACCGGTTCGACTCGGAACCGGTCCGAAACATTAATGATGTCTGCTGAAGATATTATATTTAAATTTTTTTTTTTTTTAAATTGAACGGTCATTTGACCGTTGCAATTTGCAAACCCAAATGATCATTTTAAATTCTAAAATGACCGTTTTAAGGTCATTTTAGACTTTATAACATGTATTGAACTTTCTATAAATAGTAGAATTTTGTGACGATAATTCCTACAATTTTCATCAATTTTTTCTGTTCTTCTGCTCTGCGAAAAAATCTACAAACACGTTTTAATGGCTTCCCAACCTCGATTCTCTAGCGTTTCTTCCTCAAGTCGCTGAGGGAATGTTGATCTGAAGTACATTCCAGAACTCGATCGTCTTCCTGCACTCGGTGAGAACTTTGACGAAGCTTCAGAGGCAAGTGGAAATGTTGACACCGACACTGGCCCATCAACTCAATCTTCAAGTATTTCTAACAAGTCTCGGACGAAACGCAATAAGATATGGGAGTTTTTTGATTTACAAATTAAACCAAATAGCAATTCGGGGAGACCTGAATGTCGCTATTTTTAAAATTTGTAAAAATCAATATTTATACAAACAAGGTGGTACCGGTGATGGGACTGATACATTTAAGAAGCACCTGATTAGATTTCATAAGTTTGATGAAAAAACTTACCAACCTGCTACTATAGAGCCAACCCAAACACAACTCAATCCACAGAGTGGGCCTATGCCGTGGGCTTTTAGAAATGATAAAGTACGTCAAGGTTTAATTCGATTTGCAGTACGAACCGAACAGTCATTTACTATATGTAAAAAAGAATGATTTTTAGAATATATTATTCAATATTTATAGCCTCAATATACCCGTATTTCTATGCATACACTTAAAAAAAATTGTATATCAATGTACGAAGAATATAGAAAATCTCTTATTCAACACCTCAGTAATATTAGTTATAGGATTAGTTTAACACCTCAAAATTGTATGTGAAACATTTGTAGAAACTGTAATTATTTTTTATAAATATTTTCGTTAATATTAATAAAATTTCTTAGAATTTTTTTATATTAATTTTGTCAGAAATATTACAAAATATATAATTTTTATTACAAAATAAATTAAAAATATATATTTTTAAATTAATTTACCCGATTGACTCGACCCGACCCAAATATATGGACCGGATCCAAGGTAAGCTAACCGGTTCTGGACCGAATCCGGAACCAATTGGAACCGGACCAGACCGGTTCCAGGTCCAACCGGACCTGGAACTGGTAAAACCGAACCGGAACCGGTCCGGTCCGATAACCAGGCCTAATTCTCTCATATAATTCATAATATTAAATCATCACGATCTATATCTCTCTTTCTCTCTCTCTCTTTTTATCTTTCACATAATTCATAAAATTTTATTAAATTCTCATTTTTGTATTAATTACAAAACAACTTTAACCTTTCAAAAAGCCAATTAAGTACAATAATATTTTCTAAAATCTCCTAAAAAAAGTATAGCCAATTTTTATCTTTTAAAGAAAGAACTTTTACAAATATGTAACTAAAATTTGTAAATTTTATTTAACTTAATAATGCAATGAATACAATAGTCACACCTCAATAACTTACTATTTGAATCAATTAAAGTTTTTTGTAGGGAAAAAAGAGAATAATTACTAAAAATAATAGTATATAATTTATAAACAATTATTTTTATTTATTGAAAAACTCTTGAACCCAAATTGGATTCTTGCATTATGAAAAAAAAAATAGGCGAAGATCGCTGCTATTCGAAGCAAGTTTTAAACTGCTCAAGTTTCCAATGATTTGGACTGAGTGGACTAAAAAAAGACATACAAACTTACACTTTGTAAACATGCTTAATTAAAATAAGTAACTTAATATACACTTTAAAAATATATAATATATTTGACACCATTAACTGAATTAATTAATTGATATTTAAGAAGATTAATGGTCAATCTAATCAATCACAAACGGTCTGTTGCACCCATCGAACAATGGATCATCCCATGGCCCCATTTGATCACTCTTTCCTATGCATTTGATCACCGAATGGATTATTCGCTCAACCATTCAAATCCATCGTTGAAAATATAGTACACACTTCATTATAATCTATTGCTAAGATAATTATTTTATTTGTAGTCTCCCTCTTTGTAAAATATTTCACTATTCATGGTAAATTTTTCGGTTTGCCATTACCCAAAATTGTGGCACTATTGCAAAGTAAAAATAGCAAAAGTTTGTTTGCATGTGGTTGTTCTCTATCTGCAACATTTATTCTTGACATGCAAAAAGGAAATATTTGAGGATTTGGGAACATATAACAATGCAAAATTTGTTCCAGAGAATCATATAAACTCATTGGTTAAAAACGAGTGACTACTTTTGAAGTTAAATGGCTGCCTCCTGCCTTTTTTATTCCATTTTGTTCTTCATAGTGAAATTCTGGCTTTATCACCACCAAAGGATGTAACAGTATTATGTAGTTAGCCTTGTGAAGCTCTATATTTATGTGTGTTGATCTCTTAAAGCATCATTTATTCATCAGAGAAGTCATAATGTGAAAAGGAAAAAAATGTGCCTTTAACAATGATAAGTTTTGAAAAAAGAACATAAATAAAAAAAATGAGGAAGATCAAATAACGAAAAATGAATAAACATATGCAACACTAAATTGTTTATTATGACAAACGGTCAAATGACAATAGTTGAGATAAAGTTAAGGATAATCTTAAAGAAAAAACCATAGGATGTTAAAAAGAATGCATCTGTTAAACAAAAGGGATAAGATAAATATATATATATATAAATAGATATACCTCTACAGCAAAGCAGGCCCATATTTTGTCTTTTCGAGATTCAATAACTCCCTTTAAGATAGTCAACCCCAGTCCTCTAATAAGGTCAGCAATCTCTAAGAAGCAGCCGCGCTCCTCGCAAAGCATCTAAAAAGCAAACAATAACAAATTAGCATTTAATTTATTGATTAGACTCTCTAATGAATTTATGAAGGTACCATTCTAATTTTATAAAAGGGGCAATACATGCCACCTAAAACTTGTTATATTACACCTTAGTTTAAGTACATAACAGCAATAGTTAAAATTTTGAGAAGAGAATAACATGTATGTAATATATAAAGTTTTTTATGGCATACATGTAAATCTTCCTTTATAAAAAAGCTTGTACAAATAATTGGAATATCTTTGAAAGCTTGTACAAAAAACTATAATATTTACCTCCACAAGCATTTCACGAGGCGGATTAAGATCCTCAACAATGAGTGGGCAGGTCATAGGCTGAGAACCAACATCAAATGCCCATGTTGCACCACTCTGAAGATTGTCCTTCAAAGTCGCTACATCCTTACCTAAGATCTTCAAAAATAAAAAAGTTGCCTTCAGGGTAACAATGTAAATAACTACTATTGTATATCAAACAGTAAAAACTACCAACAAAATGAAATGTCAATGGAAACTTTCCAGAGAAGACCAAGGTCCCTGTGGACAAAGACCATAGAAAAAAGCCAATGCAAATTTAATCATTTTCCTTTCACATCCAATATAATTCTTAATATTAAACAATAACTTTATTTCACACCTTACACAAAATTCATAACAATTCTAACAAATCTAATATTAGAGAGGGACAAATAAGTAATGATAAAGCCATACGAGTTCATCGGGTTTTCAACATCTTGATTTAAACGGCACACACAATAGGTAATATTATCAAGCAAAGAAACTGAACTTATTCTAATTAAAGCTTTCCAAGGGTTAAGGAAGGTTTCAAGAATAGCAACACTAAGGTTGATGCACCATTAAGACTGCTAATATGTTGAATATAGAGCTTTCAACTCCCAACTGAAAGCATGGACTAATATTAATATTATCAGATTCACGTGTAAAAGCATGACTGGAATTTAATCCTAACATAAATTTGCTTGTCATTTCAAATCATAGATTCAGTAAGCAATCTAGCATACCCTAGGTTTCCGAGCTTCCTTCAACTTGTCTGCATGTTTGGTCACGCTATGGAGGAAAAGCATGTGGTTGATAGTCTTTTCCAGCAAAGCATCAATGCTACACTGTGACATAGAATTAATAGACATATTTCACAATCAAATTGAGTTTTACTAATAAACTAACAATAAATATTAAATAGTCATACAACAACTAAAGAAGATTCAAGAAACGTAAACATACTTTTGCCCCGTTGGGGACAATTTCTCGCAACTCCTTTACACGATCCATAATCAATTGGCGGTCTTTTGGCCTTGGCCTTGGGCTCTCCCCAGGTCTTGCTCTTTTTTTACTTGATTTGCACATTTCATCAGCTCTTTCACCAGGTGAAGCTAAAAATTTCTCATTTTTAATACTTTGCCCACTGTCAACCCATAAACTAATTTGTGATTTATAAAAATCTGGCTTTTCAGTTACATCCAAACTATTGGCAGACCTCACAGAAGTTGAACCTGCTGCCTCTGCATTATCAATTAACATAGAGGAACTATACTCTCCTTGTCTTTGCTCAGATGTGGACGACAAGTCATGACAAGGAGAACCACAAAAAAGTGATGAATGACTAAGTTTGACTGATGCCTTAGAAGAAATATTTTCATGTGAAGTTTGTATAGAATGGTGCTTGATATTTGAAACAACTGCATCCAACAGTTGGTCAGTATTTGATTCTGAGAATATCTCCGTGCAAGATACATCATCTTCTATGGACTCAAACTTTGGGGGTATATTCAACTCAGTAACACATGCCGAGACATCTGCAGCCAAGCAGCAGGAACTAGCCTCACCACCATCGAAATTGCTGTGAATGCCCAAGAAATCAAACAGATCATCTCCAGAATTAGTAAGTAGTGAGTAGGAAGGAGCTTTCACATTTGTTAAAACAAAGGCGGAGTCAGTTTTAGCTCTACTATTCTGCAACTTTTCATTTTTGCATCTTCTATTTCTGTCACTATTTACTCTCCCCATCCCTTGTTTCGTTTCACTGGTATTTGAAATTGGAAAGCTCCATTCTTGATGGTTACCTGATCCCGGCCAATGACAAGAATCGGATGTAACCCCATAAGATTTTGATAAATCACCATACTGTTTTAGATTGCATGAACTTGTGGCTTTGTCAGATTTGTTAATGGGAGGACCGTTAACGAAAGAACCGATAGAATTTCCATGGTATCTATTTGTAGTGTGAATGCCATCTAGCATGACAGATGAATTGATACCACATGCAACATTCAATGCATTCTGGATAGCTGAAGATGAAATCAACTTTTCATGATTACATGACCACCCAAGTGATTCAACATTTGGATGCAGAGAATCAATGCCAAAACTTCTGGCCACTCCATCTGCAGTAGAATTGAAAGCAACAGCAGTCTCCTTAGTTCTGCTAGCAAGCTCCTGAAAATTAGTCAATGAAGTAAGGGGAATCCCATTCAGCAAATGCGTTACATTCCCACTAGATGCTTCCTGAGCCACCAGATGTGCACTTTCCAGCCTGTTATTAAGGTGAAAGATAGATTTGTCGAATGGATAAATTATAGGCTGGCATGACTCGGCAAGGGACAGTGATCCAATATTCATGGTCTTGCTTGTAGAAAGTTTTGCTAGGTTAGCTTTAGAAATATCATGTTTAACACAGTCAGAAAAAGAAGACAAAGGCTGGCTCGAGGATCTCGAAGCTGAAGATATGAAAAGCTGATGGTTACATCTATTGACAACCATTGACAGGGATCTGTCTATACTGCAATCATCTCTAAATAGATAATTATCAGCATGTTGTGGAATGTATGGATCCAGAGTCTTTTGAGTTGCATCACAAAAAGGAAATTCTAGGGCACTTGCCGACTGCATAAATGAATTCCTTACATGTTTTATGAACAGACTGTTCTCAATGATCTGCAAGAACAAAACCACATTACAGCTTCCAACATATTTGAAAAATCTAGCAACAGTTGCTGTACCTTCGGAAACTTCAGTAGTTGATTTTCCAGGTGAAAGAAACCAAAAAGTTTCAACTCAAATTTGTCATGAGAGCAATATTCATTGATATTGGTAGAAACAAATGATTAACATAGGTCTTAAACTCCCACACAAAGAAAAAACCTTTGAATTAACTGTAGGCAAGTCATAAAAATATAGGGAAACTGAATAAGCAAATTGTATACTATGAGGGACAAAACAGAGGAACCGTTTACCAAATTCAGCAAATAAACATGCCAAACCATGTGAGCCTAAAAAGTTAGTCAACTAGACAACATAACCACCAAACATTGTTTTCAACTAAGTATAATGATAAATACTTAGTATAATAATATAAGTGCTTTCCATTACTGTAGGGTTCTCAAAATGAAAATGTAAGAGCTGGAGACACATGAAATAAATGGTCATAGGTTCTTTAAAGAGTGAAATTCAAACAGCAATGTTAAACTGAGGTTAAAAATTTCATATAATTACCGGTAGAAGGCTAATTTTAAAGAATATTATATCCAATTGAAATGACACAACAATTCTCCATCTTAACAGAGGGATATCATACCAAGTGCTCAAAGGGTAGAGCTGGTGCATTAAAATTCTGCTTTATCATGAAAAATACACACACTTGACCAAAAAACAAAGCAGCGGCAAGAAAAGTTATTTTTTTTCAGTAAAGATAATTTGCATGACATGCAGACTTGCAGTGACATGAAGATGTGTACCCTCGTTGTAGAACCAAGTTGTACAACACCAAGTGGAAGCACAGGTATAACAGCTATTGTCTGCAAAAGAAGAAAGAATGACAAAATGACATCTAAAAATCATCATTAACTTGGTAACATGTTCCTCAAATCAAAAATAAAATAAAATAACTTGGTAAGATGTTCCAGCAGTAAGCATTCTAACCTGAATCCCTGCCAAGGATTGGTTGTTTACATCTTGCAACAAATGCTGCAAAAAACAGGATTTGACTAATCAATTTCATTGCTAATTGTGTAGTATCTCCATCAAAAAAAAAATTCTGTAATATCTAATGAGGGAGAACTGTTATCATCTGTTCAAATAGTCTAAACTGGAGGCCGTGATTTTTTTAAGAAATAGTAATAATACATCACAGCAAAGCAATATCAGCATGTCTAGTATTGAAGATCTTTAAAAACAAAATTTATCAAACTGAAAATATCAAAAGAAACTGGCACTATATGGCAAGATTGTGTTTTTTATTTCAGATGTACAAGGCAACATAATCAGAATCCTGACATATTAGTGATTGATATCTAACCACTTTAGTTACAAATCGAAGAAACTAATAGTGGCTAATCATTAATTGTCTGGAAGAAAGTTTGTTAAAAAATAGTTTCCTACTAAAAGTTGATAATCATATTCAGACCAATAACTTTAGAAACTAGACACCAAAAAGCATCACCTCTGCCATGGATCCATAATCACTAGCAACATCTGTAAAAATCCACTGATGGTTTCCTGTAAAGGCAGCTTGCCCTGCCATCCTGAAATTCAAAAACTTCATTAATCAGAAAGAACGGAAACAAGTTGTTAGTCCTTATCAAAAATGTACAATAAAATCCGATCCCAGAGCGTTGAACTTTTCAAAACCCAAATGGAAAGAAGAACAATGCACTGACCCATGCCCTATAACATGAACCTGGGGTACCATAAACTTGCGAACCAGCTCAAATACGGCATCCTCTCCTTGAGTTCGCAATTCAACAGAAGAATCGATTCGAGAATCCAGATTTTGATCACTTCCTAAAAGCTGAGGTTTGCTGTGCCAACATCCATCCTCCCAGACCAAATGCCTGTAAAATCACGAAAAAAGACCGTGAAATTAGAATTTACTTTGCTCCAAGATTTTACAAGGCACAATGAACAAAAATAACTTGACATTTTTTTTTCAAGTAAAAAGTGCTCATTTTTAGCACAATCTAAAAAGAAAATATTATGTCTCATTAATCATGACCAAACAGGTGAAAAGTCGATACAAACAGGAGAACAAGTCACAGTCTATGAGACCAACATTTTAATAGCTCAAAACAAAGGTCCAAAACAGGAATCCACCACTTTCACAAAGAGCCAAGAACTGACGGCATCAAAACAGAACAAGCCGAGATGATCTCACAAAAGCCAATGATCTTCCAAAGAAAACCTTAATACCCAACTAGAATCGGAAAATGAAAAAGAACACAAAAATTAGATCTTACTTCGGCCTTGGTGAGCCGATTGCCCTCCAAAAGACAGCATACGACCACCCGATCTCGACGCATAGACGCCTTAGCGCTTCTTTCAGCTCAAACCCCATTTGCCCGCTGACTCCACTTGGCAAATGGTTGCACGAGAAGCTCCCAAGAAGGCCCTAGCTTAAAATTGGCAGCTAGAGAGAAAAAAATATGAGACGAAAAAAATGCTTGAGCGACTCTGCTTCCGTGGATTGATCGGCCCGGTCGTCCTAGCTTCCCCGACAAGAAGCCCTCCCAGCTTGCATCGTCCTGAGCCCCCGCCCCCTCCTGCGCCCTTCAGGTTCCACACTCTCGCCACCCGCTGTCTCTTTCGGCCTCCGGCCACCGCCCATAGCAAGCGTGCCAGAGACGACCGAGTACTTAGCCGGAGTAGAGAGAAGCAGAGGAAGAAGAACAAGAACCCGAAGGAGCAGTCGCCCTTTATAACCACGGGAGAGCCGCTGGTTCCACTAACACAAACAGAAACATTCCATAAACTCGGATATTAGAGACAGAAAGAGAGATTTCCGAGCAGCAGCTGCCGTTGCTTCTCCCCTGTGAGATCATCTCTCGCTCTCAGTTTCCGGTATATGCTGCCACCGGTGTATGCTGTGCCTCCTAAATTCCCTCCGAGAGCCATGAGCGCGTTCACTCCGTTTCCCATAAAACGTTTCATCCCAGCTGCACAAAACGTTTCCCCACTCCCGGTGAGACCGGACCAGTAGTTGACGGGAATTACGAGGAAGTGCCACTGGGGCTTGTCGGCTTTTTTTAACCGTCTCCAGTGCCGGTATTTTTTAAATAGGGTAGATAACACTCAAGTCCCTCAAGCTGGAGTAATTTAAAATAGGTACATAATTTTAAAAATATTTAAGCAAATTACACTCAGAGGTCTGAGATTCCGATATTATAATTTTCAAAACTTATATCTGTACGTTATTAAGTATTAAACTCAGAGATCTGAGTGCAATTTACCAATTTTTTTAATTGGATTCTTAAGTTTTTAAATAAATATTTAATTAAATTTTTTTTAAAAATTATAATATTTTTTTAAATTTTTAAATATAAAATAATAAAAATAACCACTTTTTCCCCACATTAGCTTAACTTAAGCACTATGAGAGGATAAGTCAAGCTGAAAAATATGAAAGGAAAATGAAAGAAAAAAAATGTTGAAAAGTAATTTCAGTTTTATTTTAAAATAATTAAAAAAAAACTTAATTTAAATATTATTAACAATTGCAATAATTTTATTAAAAAAAAATTTAAACGATAAATTTAATTAATATTATTTTTAAATTTTAGAAAACAGAACAATTCTTTTAAATAAAGCATATTATTTGAGAAGAGATAATAACCTGCCACAAGTTTCTTCAACGTTAAAATATAACTTTTTATTAAAAAAATAAAATATAACTTTTTTTAGATAATATATATAACTTTTTATAAAAAATGATAAAATATAACTATCTTTTACCAATTTTTATTTTTCTCAATTTTGGTAGAGCCTATAATTCTCTTGAACGGAAAAAATATATTAAAATGAAACAAAATATTTATCATATTAAAAATTATATATACATTATAAAATACTTAATTCTTAAATATAATTTAAATGTGAAATAAAATTAATTTTTATATAATTATTTGTATATATAATAGTATTAAATTTATTTTGAATATAAAATGTTACTTTGAATTTTAAATAAATCAAGAATATAAGTATGAGAGATTTACTAATAGAATAATTAATTCTTAAACATTAAGCATTCACTTAAATTATCCTTTTGTGTGAAATTTTCTGAATAATTCAGAATTCAGAAAGCAAATCTGTAAGTCCTCTTATTAATATTATTTAAACATTAATATTTATTGGTATTTTTATTATCAGTTAAATTATCATTATTTTATGAAGTGCACTGATAAATAAATTTTATGTCTAAATCTAAAGAAAGTGTAAATTCATGCAAAAAAAATTATATTTTTTCTCTTACTAAAGAAAATTTTGTATTATTTCAAGAGATCAAAATTTATCATTTAATCCCTATAATTATATTTTTTTCTTATTTTAAATCCTCAAAGCAACAATTAAATTATAATCTCGCGCTCTTAATTTTTATTAATTTTTATTTTAGATACTAATAAATAAAAATTATAATTTAATTTCTCAATTTATCTTAATTTTTCTTTTATGTTTTTAAAAATTATAATTTAGTACCCACATAAATACAATCTTGCTAAAAAAAAAAATGACTCCTAACAATTCATTTCTTTTATTAGCCTTGATTTTAGTTCTTTAACTATTGGTACTATTTAGTATTTAATTTATTTAACCTTTCATTTATACTAACTTTTCTTAAGCTTGTTCTTAGGTCTCATTGTAACATCTCGTGATCTCATTATAGAAGTATTATCGATTTTGATTTTAGAAAAACTGCGTGACTTGAGTGCTTCCCAAGAGATCACCCATCTCAGTGCTACTCCAGCTCAAGTACGCTCAACTATGGAGTTTTCTATCACTAACCTCATGATTTTATCCCAAAAGACGCCTCTACCATTTGAAATCACGTTATTTACTTATATAACTCAGGATCTCCCTCCATTTTCGATGTAGGACGATCCATTGTTGTGCCTCTCTCACCACTCATTCTTCGACCTAAAAGCCTGCCAGGAGCTACACTTTGCCTCAGTGATTCCTTTCTTTTAGGACATCACACGGCGATCACTCCCAGCTCTCATCGGCCACGGGCGTCACAGGCCCACCAGCTTTCTCTTGGTTCATTCTCAAACCACATCGTACTGTGGGAGGTTGGCTCTGATATCATATTGTAACATCCCGTGATCTCATTGTAGAGGTATTATCCACTTTGGCTTTAGAAAAATTATGTGACTTGAGTGCTTTCCAGGAGATCACCCATCCCAGTGCTACTCCAGCTCAATACGCTCAATTATAGAGTTTTTCATCACTAGCCTCACGGTTTTGCCCCAAAAAATGCATCTACTATTTGAGATCAAGTTATTTACTTGTAGCTCAGGATCTCCCTCCATTTCCGATATGGGACGATATTACTCTCCGCCCTCTTCGGCCACGGGCGTCAGACCCATAAAATTACAAATTGATCTTAAATTTTCTTAGTCTTTCTATTAAGTCCTAATATCTTATTACAGAAATTACTTCTTAGACCAGTAATATTAATCTTAATTTTAAGTATAATTTGGTCTCTCTATTTATCTTAGTTTTTATTTTAGGTCCTCATAAATTATAATTTAGTATCCGAGCATAATTACAACCCAACCTAAAAATTGTCATATGTAATGGTTACATTTTTTTTGTCTTCTAGTACACAATTACGATCTATTCCCCCAATTTTTCAGTCTTGATTTTAGGTTTTTAATTGATGTTAAAATTTAATACCTTGATTTATTTTTGCTTTAATTCTAGATCCTCATTATTTACAATAAAAATTATAATTTAATCATTTGACTTTTCTTAAACTTGATTTTAGATCCCATGAAATTACCAATTAGTTGCAATTTTTGTTCGTCCTTCTATCAGGTCCTAAAACCTTATGACAAATAATTACTACTTAGTTTCTCGATTTCTCTTAGTTCTAGGTTCTAATTGCTCATAACAGAAATTATAATTTCTTTCCTTAACTTTTCTTAGGCTTATTCTCAGATCTTGAGAAATTACCATTTGTTCCTAACTTTTTTTATGCTTGTTCTTAGATCTTATGAAATTTTAATTTGATTTTAATTCTAGGTCTTAATTACTTATATTGAAAATTATAATTATAATTTGGTCTCTTAATTCTTCATCTTTATTATAGGTACAAATTGCTATAAAAATTTATTATTTTCTCCCCAATTTATCTTAACTTTTATGTTGGATACTTATAAATTATAATTTAGTATCACAACTTTCTAATTTTGTCCTTTAACTTTTTTTAGATTTGGTCAACTTAGTTATAGGTCCCAATTCATTGTAGCTAAAATTATAATTTAATTCTTAGAAATTTCATAAGATCAATCTTAGATATTATAAAATTACAATTTAGTCATTTTTAACTCTTTATTTTAGATGATAATTTTTTTATAACTGAGCGTATGTATAATTTTGTCTCTACACTTTTCTAAACTTGCTTTTTTAATGCTAATAAATTACAATTTTATTTCCATTTTACTTTGTTTTTATCTTAGTTCTAAGCATAAATTATATTTTGTTGCAACGCAGTCTCCAATTTATCTTAGTATTTATTTTAGATCTTAAAAAATTATAATTTAATCATCCTTTGTATTCATTTCAAATGTTAATTTCTTACAATAAATTGTCTCTTAATTTTTTTGATAATTTTTAAAATGATAATAATTATTATATGAAAACTAATATATTTTTTAAAATTAAGCACGTGCAGTGCACCTGCCTAAGAACTAAATCTTTGTAGATAAATCTAGAAAATCACAGCGCATAAAATGATCTCAATGGTGCAACTCACCGAATGGCCTTCTCGAACTATAATCCAGAGGCTATCTACTCTTTGCGAGATGTTTATAAGATAAAAATATCGTTTAATAATTTTGATCGAGTTTTAGTCGAATTTTGGCCATCAGGTCTTAATAATTTTAATTGAAACTCGATCGAAATTGTTGAAACTATCGAATTTCAACCGAAACTGAAACTTAATAGCTTTTTTGGAACTATTTTAGCCGAAAGGAATTTAAAAAAAATAGCATATGAATTTGTTGGGATACTGCAATTCTATACATATATATAGTGTAGTATTGACATATTTAAAGTATAAATTGTATAATATAAATCAGAATGACAAATACATATTATTGATCTGAATTCCAAAAGTATCTTCTAATTTTTTTTGAAATTAACTATATTTTTATATTCTTAAATATTCTTATTGTTATTAAAAGTAATGTATAATAAAAATATTTTTCAATAAATATTGAATTTCAAAAAATTTTAAAATTACAATAATATTATAAAGTTTATTTCATTACTTCTTAGTCTATTATAAAATATGTAGGTGAGATGATATTTTAAATACATATCGTAAATTAGACTCAGTTTCAATCTAAATCGAACTCAAATCAATCAACTCAATGTAAACAAGATATAATTAATAAATAACACAATTATTATGACCAAAATTTAAATATATTTATCTAGTCAAAAAAAGATACTTGCCCTCCTCTCTTTGAGTTTCTAACTCACTCAATAGAGGAGTAAAATTAAAAATACTAAAGTTCTATTCTTTCTTATAATACGAGTTTGATTAAAGTAGAGAAAAATATGATTGACATTTAACAAAAGTAATGACAAAGTGTTAGCTAACGTAGAAAAACATAAAGACTTCATTGGTGCCAATGAGATTGTACAAAATGATCGGATAAAATAAAAGATGTAACACTTTTCAAATATTAAATATTTTTCTTCTATCATAATTTTTAACATACATGAAGCTCTCTGCAATTTCAATCATATGAATTTAGTGTGTGGCTCTATAATTATTGATCATCGAGTTCAAATATTGATTTTTTTATCTAAAGTAAAAATTGATGTCATGCGATGCATCGGATAAATATCGATGGAGTATCGGAGAGCATCAATATCTAATATGAATACAATACAAATACGTTAAGTCTTATGAAATATTAGTGCTTCATAGCACTTCTACATAACAAAACTCGTTATACCTCATATTTTTATGCTTTTGTTGTTATGACTTTAAATTTTTTCTTCTATCATAATTAATTTTTTAATATTATTTAAATATGTTGACAAAATTTTTGAAAATATATCACATAAAATTACAATGACGTGCATCCACAAAAAAAATAACAATAACATAGAGCTATACGCCCATAGACCTCGTTTGGTTTGAGGTGAGTTTTTTGTCCAACACAAATTTTAACTATAAAAATCAACTTTATTTCATATCCAATATGAATATGAATATTAGAATTGAAGGTATTTCATATTTTATATATTTTCTAATAGTAAAATAAATTTATCTTCAATTAAACTCAAAAAATAAAATAAATTTTTTTTTGTCTAAAACTACTTGTCAATTAAATTCCTCAAATTGTACATGTAAATTAAGCTTGCACACTTTTAATTCATTTTAGAAAAAAATACTTTTCTAAATAAAAAATACAAATGCTCTATTTAACAAAATTTAAATCTTTTGAAATTGAGATTTTGTTTTAATTTTAAATTATTAAAATAATTATACGGGATTAATGTAATAAATGAAAATATATAATGTTATAACAAGATAATCTTTTGAATAATTATATATCACCTCTTGATGTAGATACCATATTTCATGCATGTTTATAAAAAGAAAATACTTTATTTATGTCTCTCTTACCTAAATCATATTTTATAAATTATATCACTCTTGATTATTAAAGTTGTGATATAAAACAAAATATATATTTAATTATTTATACTTATTATTAAGAACTAGGATGTAAAGAAGAAGAAGAAGAAGAAAATGCAATAGTTATAATAATAATTTTCTGATTAAAAAAAAATATTTCTTTTAAATTACAATTTAAAATTTAAATTTAATTAAATTCAAGATAAAAATAAAATGAGACCAGTTAAGCATAAAGCGCCCTAACAATCTGTCAAATTTTAATTGATATAAAATTATTTACATCTACTGTTATTCTATAGTTATCTCATTTTGTGAATAAATTTAAAAATCAAAATTATATTTACATCACATATTATACAAATTTTAATTTTAAAAATTAATTTTATTTAATACAATAATATTATAATAATTCTATATTAAAAAAATTTAAACTGTCGTTAATAATAATTTATTAATATTTCAGCCGAATCAGACAGAGCCTTCACCTAATAAGCTTGCAAATGAGTTGAGTCCAACTTAAAATCAAATCCAATTTTATTTGATCAATTAAGGTCGAGTCTCAGCTGGACCCTACCTATGACGCCCATAGCCAAAGAAAGCGGAGAGTGATCGCCAAGTAATGCCCTAAGAAAAAAAAAATCATTGAGGCAAAATGCAGCTTCTAGCAGGCTTCTACGCTGATAAAAAGTGGTAAAAAAGGAATAAGAATGAATCAACCTATATTGAAAAAAGGAAAAAAAATTCTAAGCTATATAAGTATATAATGTGATCTTAAATGGTAGATATGCTTTTTAAAGTAAAATCGGGAAGGTAATAATGGGAACTCTGTAGTTAAGTGTGCTTAGGCGAGAGTAGCACTTAGATAGATAACTTTCTAGGAAGTGCTCAAGTCGACGTGATTCGAGGACGAATCAGACAGAAGCTTGTGACTCCCGTAGTCAAGAAGTGCGGAAAGTGATTACCGAATGATGTCCTAAGAAAAAAGAATCACTGAAGCAAAATGTAGCTTTTGGCAGGCTTTTAAGTTAATAAAAAGTACTAAAAGACTGTATAAGTAGATAATATATTATCAATAATAGAAATATATTTTGAGATAAAATCGTAAAGTTAATGATGGGTAACTCTATAGTTAAGCGTGCTTAGGCTGTAGTAGCATTGGGATGAGTGATCTCCTAGGAAGTGATTCAAAGACGAATTAGATGGGAAACTCTATAGTTGAGTGCACTTAGATTAAAGTAGTATTAAAATGAGTAACTTCCTAGTAAATGCTCAAGTCAAATTGTTCTCTAAAGCCAAAATAGATAAATACCTCTACATTAAAATCACGGGATATTACGACACTCAATTAGATCAAAACGCAGCATGATTCAATTTTTTATGTATAAATATACAATATACATATATTTTAAAGAACAATAAATATGTTTTTAAATCTTTATATATATATATATATGAATTTATTTTATTAATGTAAACATTGTCTTATTTTTCTCGTATTTGATACACATGTTTGTATATTTAAATTATCTCCGAATTTTTGAATTTTTGTTGGTGGGAACAAAAATAATTTGATTTGAATTTAAATTTTTATTATTTTATATTTTTTAAATTTAAATTTTTTCTAAAAATATAAAATAAAAAAAATTTATAAATCATTACAATTTATTTTTATGATTACATTTGAATTAAAATTCAAATCGATTATTTATGAATCAGATTTAGAACAAGTCATTTCGGATCTGATTCAATTTGTTACAGGCCAACTTTTCTTTTTTTGACGCAGCACTTGACGTGAGTAGATGCCAGCGCAACGTGCGCACTACGCAGCTCAGATAATAAGTAATAGCCCTTGAAAATCTGTGAAATTACGTTAAGTACCCTAAGGGGTAAAAATATAAAAAGTGAAAATAATAGGGAAAAAGAGATGATTTATTACTTCTGTCGTGTATTCTTTTGATGGTGTCTGAGGGGTTCGCGGGGCTACATGTTAGGAATTGTCGTCTCGTCACCTTTTTAGGTCCAATAAAAATCTCTGCAATGCATTATATTAAAAAAATAAGAGTTAATTTTACTTAATCACTTAAGATTTACTCAATTTATTATACAGATCTTCGATTTTAAAAATATATCTATCAAAATATATTGTATAAATTATTGTGATTTTTCTGTGACGGTATCCGTTAATCATTGTGGTCTTTCTGTGCGCAGGGTGCCGACGAGCGGCGCCGCCCACACCAGCGCGCTTGGGGACGCCGGCGCGGCGGTTGCCGC
>JAEMOT010003123.1:35846-53910 GCA_019297695.1 Apostasia ramifera | reverse complement strand
TTAAAAACTAAAAAAATCTAGTTGTATATAAGTTCAAAATAAAACTTATTAAAAATAGAATAAAAATAGTACTAATTAAAAATAATAATAATTATTATATTTTTTATTATATTTTATATAAATTATAATATAAAAAATATTATTTTATTTTACATACTTAATTATTTTTAATAAAATTATTAACTTTATTTCACATTCTAAATCTAAATATTCAAATCACGTATTTTGATATAAAATGTGAAATAAAATTGATAATTATTAAAATAATTAAATATATAAAATAAAATAATATTTTTTATATTAAAATTTCAACAGAATATAATAAAAATTTATTTATTTATTTATTATTATTTTTTAAACTATTATCATTTTGTTCCTAATGTTAGTTCTAGCGTTATTAAATAGGGCCTTAAATTTAGAGTCGTTTTGTCCGGCTAATATTTTTATTTATTTGATAATTTTAGTTATAATTTTATATTTTTTATAAAGTTGTATATATATATATATATTATTAAGTTAAATAATTTATATATATATAATATGAGATAACACATCATACGGCTTTTTAATATGAAGGAGAATATATTAAACACATATTAAATTAAATTCTTAATTAATTAATTGAGATGTGCGATTTGATGCTCTGTTTAATTATATGTATATAGTTAGAAATAAATTTAGTTGAATAGGCTAAAATTTATGTAACATATTGTGAAATAGAATTGACAATTGCATTAGAAATGTTATAAAATATAAAATAAAATTTATTTAAGTATAAGATACAATTAACTTTTATTATTGTAAAATTAAAAATAAAAATTTTCTAATTTCAGAGTAAAATTTGCCATGGACACTATCACAAATGATAGCTATGAATGGAAAAATTTTAATTAATACCTTTCATTATCTATTTAATTATAAATAGATAATAATTTTATTTTATCATTGGCTTTTAGTTATTTGCATATTATATTTTTGGTTATTTAATTTTTTTTCTGTTTTATTTCTCAGATAAGTGCATTACTTTTAATTTAAATTCAGCTTGTGAAAGACTATAATAGCTTACTGTTTTATTTTATCGTATTGAATTAGTTATTTAAAAATACGTTGCTGCTTAATTGTTGAGTTACATGTAAGATGAGAATATTTTTTAGTTATTTTATGTAATTTTTTATTACACTTAAACTATATATATTTCAAAATGAGGATTTTCTAGAAAAAATACTTTTAAATATTATAAATAATAGGTATGATGTATTACATATATATTTTTTAACTTATTGATTTAAAAAATAAGCAAATCAATAATCTTTTTAAAGGACAGTAATTTTATATAATGGCCAACAAATGGCTGCCACTATGCACAAGTTGTGGGTGGATTGAGACTTAATTGAGAGAATGAAAAACTTCCTCACTGTTCAAAATACTTTTATTATCTTAAAACATTCAAATAATTTTATATTTTTCATATTTCATAATAATTTTAAAATAATAAATTAAAATTATTTCACATTTTTTAATAAATTTATTATTAATTTTTTTTATCATATTTTGATTATATTTTAATAAATAAATAACTTTATTTTATATTCATGTAAGTCTCAGTATTTAAATAATTTTATTTTCTAAAAAGTAAAATTATTAATTTTTACAGATATTTTTATATTCCTTGAAGAACAGGAAGTCATCACAATTTACAATTTTCTGGATTCCTTCCTATTTCTTTAAGCTATCCATCACGTGCTTTCATTAAAAAAACAATTTGCATTCAGATCTCTAAATATTACAACCATTGCATTCATATCCCAAAAGTTTAATTCATCACAATTGGATCCTAATAATATATTGAATGTTATATATATAAGTTCCTATAATTCCAGATTATTAGCAACTAATTCAAAAACTTTAAAATTCCAATTAATTCAAGAGGCAAAAGTGCCTCATTTAGAGAAAAAATTCACTAAATTTAATTAGCACAACGCATAAAATTTTTGAGAATCAATCGACGTATATTAGTTATTTATGTAACAAATTATGTGCTATATAAAAACCAAAATATATTACGTAATGACTGTTATATAAAAATTAAAATTTACTTTGTAATAGTGAGTTATGTGAAGGTAAGTTCTTGCTCGTCATTTTTGCTCGATAGCTATTGGGTCCCACATCTACTGGTGCTGCCGAAAATCCTAAATTCTATTACATTGCTCGAACCCAACAAGAGTGAGATGGAGAGCATGACACTCAAATCTAGAGGTGGCATCGAGTCGAGTTCAAGCGAGTTTCAATATACTCGAATTCGAAAATTTCAATTTCAACAAGACTCGAAATTGATTCGAATCATTTTGAGTCGAGTCAGCTCGACTCGATTTAACTCGAGTTCGAGTCGATTTTGAATCGATTTCAGTTTTTGAATAAATTTAAATTACATAATAAAAAAACACATTTAAAAATTTCTAATAATTAAAAAAATATTTACATTTACATTTACAAAATTACAAATTTACATCGCGCAACTGTGCCACTCATTTCGAGTCGAGTCAGCTTGATTTTTTTTCCGAACGAGTCAAGCCAAACTCGAAAACGACTTGAAATAATTTCGAGTACACTGAATAGCTCTAAACCCGACTCGAAATGACTCGAATTGATTTCGAGTTGAGTTTTTTATCTAGCGAATTTCGAGCGATTTTTGACTTTCGAATAAAATTGCTGGCCCTACTCACATCAGAGTCTGACGGAGTTTACATTTAAGGACAGACCTGGATGTAATATGATGTAAATCTGGAGGTCCTAAATGAGATGTTACAAAGTTAGCTGCGGGGACCACCCTGCGACCGGCAAGTGTAATTGAGCAGAGATTTGCTCTCGACGGCAGGATCTACGAGAAGTTCGTGGGGTCCGCAAGATTTCTGCCATTGTAGAATCGCCTGTCGACGGCTCTTCTCTGGTTGCTATTTTCCGTTGTCGGTTGTGCCGGGTTTGGTTCCTCGATGAGAACAATCGGGTTTCAACTCGAGTGAGGCACGACTTAAACTCAGCTCGTTTTAATTCAACGCAAGTATAAGTTAACTAATTTTATGCGACGATCTATGAAAAGGACAGTGAGAAAACTCAGGTGATGCCTGAAAAAAGGAAAATTACTAAAGCAAAGTATAGCTTCTAACAAGCTTCTAGCGAGAAAAAAGTAGTGAGAAAAGTATAAAATAAAATGAATCGTACAATATTAGAAAGGAATGCGAGTTCCTAAGTAAATAACATAATCTCAAAAAATAAAAATACATTTTAAAAGAAAATTATATAATTAAGTGTGCTTGGGTTAGATTAATACTGAAATCATGCAATTGTGTAAAGCTAAAACAGATAATATCTTTACATTTGATCACGTGATATTATATCTCAATGTTGAGATGGCTAGAGTTTAATCGAGCCAACTCAAGGCCTCAAGAATTAATTTTTTTTAGAACAAAAATTGATTCTATTATTATTTGAACGTGGGTTAACATATCACAAGCTTAGTTAGTAGATATATTAATCACAACTAATATAAATTAATTATAACAAATAGCTATATATATATTATTTAAATTTAAAAAATAGAGATCGAGCCAAATCAATCTGATACGATCATAATTCATGGCTCAGCTTAATAAACTCGACCCGAGTTTGGGTTAAGCAAAATATTCATCCAAATATTAGGTGACAATTGATTTTTGAGTCAAATTCTCACCCCTATCTCTTCTGTATGGAGAAATTATTGAGTTTAGATGGAGCAAGTGAATTACCACTCGTCACTTGTGTATCATTAGGGGTAAACTGTGTATGTGGCATGTAATATTTAGGCTTTGAAACAATTATAAATAATTTTAAATTTTGAATCTAAATAGGATTCTTGCACGATAATAGTGTCGCATAAATAAAAAATAATTAATTTATGTGGCAATGAAATTAATTCAAATTTTTTTAATTTAGTTCAATGTTTAAAGTCATTTTTTCGATGTGCCATTACTCTCTTAATTTTTTAGATATTAAATTTAGAAATTTTTTATTATGATTTGTTATATTTAATTAATTATTAATCAGTAATTTAGAATAAATATAAAAATAATAAAAAATAATAATTATTAATTTTCATACTTATTCTTAAAAAATTAAGAAAAAAATCTGCCAATAGAATAATCTAGAATTTAGTGGCATAGAAAGGGCGATTTAGTTATGAAAAATAAAATTTAATTAATTAATTAATTTAGATCTTAAATTAAGGAGATATTTAGTGGAAAAAATTTATCTCATTTTTTTCTCCTCTTGAAACTGTCAGCCTACAGTATAAAGGAGGAACATCTAGAAATAAAAAAATCGTATAAAATGAGGATAAAAATGTAAAAATTTTGAAATTTTGTTTGAAATGAAGCAGTAATTTTTAAATAATTATTAATTAGGCAGGGGCTTTTTTGTCAATTGTCTTTTTGCAAAACGATAAGCTTAAGGGCAAATCATGCTTGAGGATAAGGTCAAGTAGCCGCATTTAAAGAGTTGTAATCGAAGTAGTAGTTTTAGTTCAAATAAACAAGCATAAGTGAGTTGAGGGAATAACTCGAAAAGTTTCGCGAATAAATTTTTTCTTCGAAAAAATTTATAATTTTTAACTACAAAGACTTCAGCTAAATAGAAAATCAAAAGGAAAGAACTATTTTTTAGGATTTTATATATCCATGAAGATGAATATTTACGAGATTTTAAGTATTAAATTTAAGGTTTTATTTGGTTTGAGTAAAATAAGATTATTTGAAAAAATTCCGTGAAAAAATTTAAAAAATATATAAATATGAAATAAAATAAGTTAATTATATTAAAAATATATTAGATGTGAAATAAAATAATTATTTAATGCTAAAATTTGTATAAAATGAGATGCGATGATCAGATTTGTTCTGACACTTTTTGTAATTTTGTGATGTTTTCTAATCTTTAAAAAAACTAATTTGTCATATTTTTTTTCTCTTTTTGAGTTCTTTAATGTAAAATTTGTATATTTTATTTATTTTTTTATTATTTATCATTTTTAGCATTACATAATTCTTCAATTTCAAAGATTTTATCTTTATTTTTACCTTTAACGTGTGATAGAAAAGATTTTATCTTTTATATAATTATCTAAATATCTATTATTCAACATTTATTGGTGCATAAATTAAATGAGATAAGATTGAAAATTCATGTAAAAAAACAAAAAAATAAGTGAGCTTAAGATAATACAACGAATCATCACAATATAAAAATAAAANGTGGCCGCGCCCGAGGCCGCTGCGTCGCGAGGCCACCTGCGCCACTTAGAATTTAAAGTATTTCATATTTTATATATTTTTTAATATTAAAATAATTTTTTTTTATTAAACTTAAAAAAAATAATTTTTTTTTTTAAAATAAAATTTGAACCAAATGGACTTTAGAGGGCGAGAATGTTTTGAGTTTTAGCTCTATGCTGTCCCTATTAGCTCGCCTAATTATGATTTAAATTTAAAATATTAAAAAAATATGATTTAAATTTGAGGTATTTTTAACTTCGAATAAGAATGTGACAATTGGCACGTGACGATTGGTCGGCTCTCTGCTGTCCCATATCATCGGACCAATGGCCGGTCACCTCACCTAATTAATTTAATATTATTGATTTCTCTTTGCTGTAGATAATGTTGAGGCCCTTGAGGGTCAAGCGTGGAAAAATGCCACCATCTTTTCGGCTGCAATGTGATAACTGTTATAAAAACAAAAAAAAATTTGATAACTTTCATTATTTCAATCATATCCGTTACTTTAAAAATAAAGTTCTGTAAAAAAATTTTAAAAATATTAGCTTTCTTGGAGATATTTTCATGAAATTTGAAATAAATTTTACTTAAGAATATCAAATTAAATCTCCCTCTTCCCTCTAATTTTTTTTTTCATTTTTTTCTACTTCTATTTTTGACATTTGACATTTTTTTTATTCACTTTTTTCGTATCCCACCACAAACCCTCAATTGAAGTGGTCAACTCATGCTCAGATAATGAAAACAAAATGAGATATCTAATTCTTATTCTTTTTTTTTTAATGAAAAATTCTCCATTTATTGGAGACAATCACCATAGTAGATTTAGCAAGGTTGGGGCAGTGAAAAGGGTAAGAAATGTAAACCCCAAGAAATCATGCATGAATTGCTGATTGCTTGCTAAGGTTTTTTGCTTGTTAAATAAATTTTACAATACTAATTATTATGTCCTGAATTTCATCTATTTTATCATTTTTTTTTTAAAATTACCTATACAACCTATTTATGTTTGTGGTAATTAAATATTAAGAAAAATCTTGAAATTTTTTGATGCTTTTATTAATGTTGGAGATTAATCTTTGTTCAAGAATCAATAGTAATTTTTTAAAATTTATTGTGGAATTCACGCAACTTTTATTCCCTTGCTATCATAGTGTTATCTTTATCTTCATTTTAGGCACATCACATGGGTACTACTTCTAGCAAGAAAAAAAAGAAGGCAAAATTGCAACTTTTTCATTTCATATCTTTGATACATGTGTCAGCGTAATTATAAATAATGAGATAATTATAAGAAGGATGAAATAGGGGTAAAATAATTAATTTAGATATCTTTTTTTTTTCTCTCAAAGATGGCTATAAAAGGAAAGAGTCGTGTCAAAAATGTAGATCTCTTTTCATCATGGAAGATCAACTATCATCTTAAAGCAATTTAGTGTGTGAGAGAGAGCCAGAGAGGTTTTGAGTTCTGATACTTTATTTCTTATATTCGATGGTATAAAAGTATTAAGAAGAAAAATATCGTTACAGATTGTGCATATATTTTTTCTTTAAAAATACGTAATTATTTTTTTTTCTTTATTAAACATCTAAATTTGGCACACTCAAAAAATATTTTCTAAATTTCATAATTAAATAAATGTTTTAGATAAAACATATAACGCACAGTCAGTTACCCATCATCAACATACTTTACAAAAATAACCTACTCAACATTCATTTTTTTAGAGTTTTTTTTTTTGATCTCATAAGCAAATTTCATTGTAGTTAATCAATATCATTCGTACAATTGATCTTATCAATGCAAAGCTCATTATGAATAAAGCTAGGAGGTGAAGCCCCACAAATCTCTGAAGCTGCATTGAGATGTATATGTCTTGCTAATTTGTGTGCTACTTAGTTGCCTTCTCTTCTAGTGCGGGAGAATCGACGGTCACTGAAGAGGGTCAATTCTTCCTTTATATTTTGGATGTTCAACCTCACAAGTGATAGGTCGTATTCATTTGATTGTAATGCTAAAATTGCCTCTATTGTATCGCCTTCGACAATAATATCGTTATACTTTTTTAGAGTTAATGTAACAACATCATGGTGATTTTCATGAAAAAGAAAATCACAGTGATTAAGAAATTATTCCTACTTGGGCCTCAAATTGGAGCCCAATCTATGCATTGAGGCCCGGCCCAAAATATTGCCATATTTATTTGTAGTTCGTGGGAATAATATATACATCACTTAAATCGCATATTGGTTGGTATTGCTACATATTTTATGACAATTTTTTTTTTCTCTTTATGCAAATCTTTAAAATTCTACATTAATAAATAACCGTATTTAATGTTATCTTAATATTATGATATATTATCTAAAAAAAACAATTAATTAATTTAATAACATTTATAGATAATTTTATATAAAATTATAAAATTATTAATTAAAAAATAATATTTAAATATCATAACATGTAAATTATATAATATAACATCAAAATATAACAACGAACCAAACGTTCCCTAAAATGATTTAGAATTTATAAAAATATTAAAAATTAGAGATTTAAGTTATTTCTCCAATTAAGGAAGGTACATTGAACACATGCCATCCTCATAATTTATAGTAAATTTAATTTAAAAATATTAATCGCCATTCAATTTCAATCCTACAAAGTTAATGAATCCCATCTTCAGGTAAATGCCATAATAACTAAGACACTAGTCTGAAATTTTATTCCATCCAAGCAAAAAAAAAAAAAAAAATCATTCTATTTTTTTTTAAATAATAATTTTATTTCATTGAAACAGAGAAAAATCACAGCAACCTGGCGAAGGGATTTAAAGAGAAATCAAACATAGCAATGACGCGCCAGGGATTATGCAGTGGAAATATGCATCATATAACGAATGGATGGGATCCTCTGCTCGTGAAAAGGAAAAAAGAGCATATTTGACACAATGTTTGATCCATCAGGTACCATTTGCTTCCTCGATAGGGGAATCGAGATGCGGCTCGAGAGCGGCAAAGGGCTAGAAGATGGAAGGTGACTAGCCCAACCTCTTCTTAGAACATGCAAGTAGGTTACTATATTGCAACAAGTTGAGTGATATTAGTAAAGATGTTTATAATATCCAAGTTATGTAACTTAAGTACTTCATGAAAAGTCACCTATCTCAGGACTACTCCAGTTCAAGTATGTTTAACTATGAAATTCCTATTATTATCGCGATAGTTTCGCCTCAAAAAACGCATTAATAGTACATATAATATCAAGTACTTTGCTTTGCAAGAAATATACTTACAAATCGTATTAACAACGTGGTTGGATTGCCTCTAACTTCCGATTCCGAAAGAAGTAGACCAAAGAAATTTCCTGGAACATATGATACTGAAAACATATATACCCACTATATAACCAAAATTGATATTTACAAAATACAAGCCTTAACATGATAACTCACCTTCATAGACGTATAAATATACATGCATTTAGCAAAATTTACCAGCCATATATGGGATTCTGTACGGTAGGTGGCAGTAAACGCAAATCAACGGAATGCTGCTTATCATAATCTCTTGTGCCAGGAATTGCCCCAGTGGAAAGCCTCAGGAACTCATTCCCAGTCAGACAGTAATGAGCAAATGCCAGCCCGCCGTCAATGACTTCCGACAAACTCGGCATCAGGATAGATTTCTTGATTTTAATGGCTTCATTAGCTTTCCCATTCTCCCTGGGACCTTCCTTGCTAGCACTCAACACTCTATCAAGCTCGGAGTACTTGAGAAATCTTTGCGTAGCAGCTTCCCAGGATAAGTTGAATCGTTGCTCAGGGGTGAGGGGTTGAGGGTCTTTGGCAAGAGCTTCCTTCACTCTTGCAACGAATTCCTCTGAGGTCTTGTAAGTAAAGCAGTTGGGGAAGGCCGTGAAGAAATCATTTGATGGGTGGTCTGCACAAACAACGAATTTTCCCATAGCTAGAGCCTCGGCCGTTGCTGTGCACAGGACATCACTCACGCTAGGATTTATAAATAGCTTGTACCTGCAAAAAACAAACAATTTTAAAGAGAATAATACTGAAATTTAAGTAACCTGCGTCCATTATCCATGAGGATGTCAATTATCATATTATAACAGGATCACTGTGAAATGATGATTATCAAGTAGGAGAAAAAGGGGTTAATTGCATTTAAGGGGTTCTGGGATACAAAGGTAACTGGCAAATGAGTCTCAATTTTTTTGTTTTCCCAAGTTCAGTTTGTTGCTAGCATTTAGGTTCTTAAAGTTAGTTCCAACCTTTTTAATTGATCCTTTTGAGCAGATATGACATTCTTATGGAAAATGGCCAAAAAACACACTACAAGGACCATTTTACCACCCTTGTTACTCCTCTATTTTTCTCTCTCCCTCTTTCTCGCTCACTGCACTCAAAGGTCTAGCAATGAAGTCTTCGACTAAAAGCTCATCACCACACACACACACATACACTTTCTCTCTTTCTTAAATACCGGGTTCCCCATTCTCAGGGTCTCTCTCTCACTTCCTTTATTTTTCTCTCACCAGCTCTCTCTCTATCTTTTAGCAGCTCTGCCAATGCCAATTGGACCATCAACCACTACTTGGTGCTCGTACAGACAGTGGCGGCTAGCGAGAGAGGGAAAGAGAGGAGTGGGGGTAGAGGCTCAATTCAACAATGAGGTCAAGGACGATGTGGCAATAACAATTTCAATAGAGGCGAAGCGATGGTGATGTCGAGGAGTGAGCTTAGGAGGGACAAAAAGGGGGGGGGGGGGAGATTGGAGAGGATGAGGGCAAGATGGTAAAAATATACTCAATGACTATTTTGATGGTGGGACCAAACAACAGGCTAAAGTCCAGCCTGATGGACTAACAGGAAAATAAGAATGTTGAGACCTACTTGCAGGTACTCCTATACCTCAGACCATCGAATGCAATCAACAAAAATAATTCAAAAGACAATTACATGACTTATTAAGCTATTCGATGGTGGGCAGTTAAAAGGCATAACATTCATAATATTACTAGTGAAGATGTGGATGTTCACATGGATGAAGGTATACTAGATTGAACTGCATTAGAAATGAGTAAAAATATGAGAACAAAGGAACTTTAAGAAGGGTTGGTTGTGTTCATTTTAGATCTCTACAGGCTCCCATATATAAATGTGAGGTGACTAATTATAGGGACATAAAAGAAGAATAGGAAAATCAAAAAAGACTGAAGATATGACCATTACACGTGTCCTTGCACAAATGATCCTTTAAATTGAATGGAAAAGCGATCCATATAGCTGACCCAAAATACTTCAGGATTAAGGTTTCGTTCTTTGTTTGTCAACTAATTAGCATTGTTGTGAATATGTTTTATTAAAATACAAATAAAAAGGCTAGTCCAATGGTACCCATGAAGTGAATCGTCTGCATGATCCCTTCCTCTCAGAAAATTCATGTTCAGCTGTAGCTTCTTGGCAGTAGACTGAACATTCTGAGAATCCTCCCCGTTTCCATAGACATCCAAATTAAAACCTTCTAGTTCATTCTTGTGCTTTGCCAACAAATCAATTAACTCCTTGTAACCTTTTGCCCAAACCATCTTTCCCAGGAAATAGGCTCCCTTTGAGAATGCCTGCTTACCACTTTCCGTTTCTGCTGCTATTTTCTCCCCGACCTTGAGAAATTTGGGATTCACACCATGAACATTGCATATTACAGATCTGGGTAGATCCTGAGTCGCTGCTGAAAGCCTCAAAACCTGTATGATTAAACAAGACCAGTTGAAACTGAAATATCCACCAGTTAAGTTTTTCAACAAAGAAAGAATCTTAAGCAAAGTTTGACAACACTGCACATAAAAGAAATACCTTGTGGCAATAAGCACGAGCGACTAAGTTGTTAATGTGTTTGACGAGTATAGCTTGGATAGCTCCATACTTTTCCCTTTTAATGTATTCCAAGTAATTTGTGTGGACGACACCAATAACATGGTTGAACTTGTCAGTCCAACGCTTACCATGATGGTACCAGTTCAGGTGCTCTGGTTCTTCCAATATAGCTATATCAGCTTCCCTAGAAGTTATGAATTGTGAAGTGTCTCCAGCAGGAATTATGCTTCGCCTTTCTTTTGAAAACTGAAACAAATAAAAGAAATCCATCTAAGAATGTACGTGGATTGAGAAATATTATCTCACACAATAACAGAAATTTACCTTTCCTGGATAGAAGGAGATTTTAAAATCTGCTTTGAAACCCACCCTCTCTTCCAGCCAGCTTCTTATGTAAGCTTCTTGCTCTTCTGGAGAGCTAAAAGTAAGACTACTAGGATAAACTAGCTCCTGATCTGCCTTGCAAAGCCAAGGGACCACTAATGTCACTTTCTGCTTAGCTGACTTTGCCAAATATGCAGCACGGAACAATGGGTTTACAGCAGTTCCAGTCATCCAGGGTAGACTGGCTGTTGTGACAATTGCAACATGGCGTTTATTATCAACCTTTTCATCTTTTACTGAAGAAGTTGAAAAGCCACCATCAGAGTGATAGCCTGTGCTTTGTATTAGACTAGCAATTCGGAAATCCAAGTCATCAATGATGTTGTGATGGTTAAGAAGGGCTAAATCTTCGCCAACCGATGAATGGGATAGCAGCTGATACTTCTGCTTGCTGCACAGGGTTTCCACAATTTTGTCACATACATCTGTACAAAAGTAAATTAAGGTGAACGGGAGAAGATTTATATTAGATATGAAATGACCCCATTGCAACGTTGTCAATTTCAGCAATGTTCATTACCATAAAAAAACGAGAAAAGGTTCAAGATGTAAAATTTAAGACAATTCTACAAGAGTTCACAACATAATCCTTTAAATTAAATGGAAAATTGTCCAACATGTTCTTATATCTCTAGAGTGTACTGCGACGCAAGCTAAATAGGTTATACAGCATTAGTTTTTCTTTAGTCGCACGTTATTACATTAGAGTTGTGGCAATGAGAATTATAGGATTGTTTTATTATTAAAGGTATGGCTAAGATATGACAACCCCATGGGGGCAAGGGGGAGGCTTCCATCATTAATATCTGGGTTGTCAGATGGCATTGGCAGGTCTCTACCTATGAAGCACCGATACTTTATGAAGCCTAACTTATCCGTATCGTATCCGTATCAGATACCGATATTCCCTAATATTCCACCGATACGTATCCGATACGCTACGTGGCGTATCAATTTTTATTTTTATTTTTAAAAATCTGATACTTACCTGATACATTTTCAATACTTTCTCAATACTTATCCAGTACTTCCTGATACTTCCCGTTACTTCTAATTAGAAAAAAATGTTAAAACACGTGATAAAAAGTAAAAAAATCTCATATATAAAGCACAACTCATGCATAAATTTGAACATTAAAATTGAGAAAGACATATTGGATTACACAATTTGGATCGCAAAAAATCTTACGCACGCTAGTATTTCGGCAATAAAAAAAGATTTGGCATTCGCAAGCAACTGCGTCATCTACATAAGCTTACCTATTTTTGTGATCTTACAGATACTAATAACGTTTCTATATTTTCTACCTTAACTGATATTGTTTTTGCTTTTATTGGACGTCGATCACATTTTTTTTTTTGCCTTAAGCTCATTTTGTGAAAAAAATAAGACTTTAGTCTTTTCATTTTATCTATTTATTTAGTGAGAGACTTGGAGAGAAAACATACATATACTTTAATTAGGTCAGTATATCTTGATTTATGTCACAGCATCTGTATTACTAATTGTATCTTCTTTATATTAAGCTAATCTGTTTGAATCGAATTTAAATTAAAACTGAAACTAATCTACTAATATATATTTAAACTCTTATTTCATATAAATAATCTAATAGTTTAGGAAATAATTAAATAAACTTTATGATATTATTTTAAATTTAAGATTTTTTGAAATTCAATAGTTGAAGGATATTTTTATTTTTTCAAAGTAAATTGTCTATAATATTGCTTTAAGTGATATCAAAAATATTTGAAAAAATATAATTAATTTGAAAAAAATTTAAAAAATACTTTTAAAATTTATAGTAATAATTTATATGAGTCATTCTTATCTACCATAGAACAACACCTTAAATATGAGAATATAAAGTTATGCACATATATATAATAGCCGTATCCTAACGTATCCGTATCCTAACGTATCTGTATCCTACTTTTTTAAGTTTGTCATATCGCCGTATTCATATCATATCGTATTCGTATTGTCGTATTGTACTTGTGCCACGCTGGTCTCTACCTATGCCGCCTGGCCTTTATTTTATTAATGAGGGTCACCTGATCCACCAAATCTCACTCATTATCTTCTTACTACAAATACCTTTATTTATGACGAGGAAGAGGTTGAGACTCCCTGAGACTACAAACTCTGAACTTACTTAGTTCTGTTTGTCCCCTATTCGCCAAGACCTCCTTATCTTGTTCAATTAGCTCTTCTAAACAAGGGCTCCCTTCAGACATCCAGGAGTCCTCCTCCTTTCCTTCCAAGACTACCTCAAGGAAAATTCACTCTCTCTCTTTCTCAGCCATAGCCATACTTACCTCTTAATTCTCTTACTAATCCATCTTATATCTCTAACTTTTTCATTTGGAATTTTTATCCCAACAATTTGATGCCCTCACGTAGGATCTTCTCCCCATCCTTTATTTTGATGGTTGAAGATACACATAACGGCTCCCCTTTCAACTCACAACTCCCCTTTATCCCTCCACCTTTTACTAGTATTCCCCCATCAACAGATTCATTACAACTACTCTCTCTATTGGCTGCAAGCATGACAAAGTTAACCCAATCTGTGAGCCAGATGCTTCAGATGATCACTTCATAATAAACCATCACTCCACCTAGAACCATCAATGCTTCTCAACCAATCACTCCATCCAGCAGCCACAAAAAGCTGCGTTTTGAGGCCTCTGAAATGGCCTCAGTTTTAAGAACTAACCCTGAAGTGCACAATTCAGACTTGAAGGGGGAGCAGCAGCTGCAAATATATCTCCCCTTAGATTCTTAGGCAAAGTCCCCCTACTCTGCAAAATATTGGCAGGTCCAATCCCTCATCGCTTCAAGACATCGTTATTCCCTATTTTTAACAGTAAGACAGATCCTGTGCATTACGTCTTGCGGTTTAAGAATGCACTCCCCACTTGTGATGCAGTGTCTAAAGCGTACAAATGTAGGCTGTTTGGCAACACCCTCTCTATAACTGCCTTAGAGTAGTTCGACTACCTTGAAGTCCAGCATCTCTTTCTTTCAACTCTCCTGGCACTTTACGACTCACTTTACCACAACAAATCGATATCTTGCAGCTTTTACAAACTATAGAAGCAAAAGCAAGGACCAAACGAGTCTTTGTGCGACTTTGTCGACCATTTCTGCCGCCTTAATGCAGAAATGTGTGACACCACAGACAACCGTTCGCTCTCTTGTTTCACCAATGCCCTCCTAATCTTCGAGAACCTTTATCAGTCTTTTAGCCATTGCAAAATGAAGACAATGTCTGAGGCGTTGCTACGAGCCAAAAAAAAAATCATTTTTAGAATGCAATCATTGCCACCTTGCTAGCAGTTGAGAAAAAGGCAAAGAACGAGGCGTACAAGGATCATTCAACACACCACTCGAAGGGTAAGTGACCTCGAAGGGAGCACAAAAATGCCGAACTACACGACCCTTAGCCACCCTGCTCTATTCGCCTACTCGGTTATCTCTTTGACTTCTGCAACAGTCGAAGAAATATCAACACCCTGAAAGCCAAAGGCTTCGTCAAGCCTACTCCGAACACCAATCAACCTCGGCCCGAGCAAGACCCCACTCAATTCTATCAACTGATAAAGGTCTTGGCTAAAGCGGGACACCTCCCCAAAGTCCGGTTGGCCGAACAATCTTTGCAGCATCAGATGAACTACAACCCCAGGAAAACCTCTAGCTAACCTAAGCCCCCAAGGAAGAAATTGATCAGGACGAAGCACCCTCGGGCGACCAGCCGGTTAACATATCCACCGATGTCAGCATATTCTACCTTCATATGATTTTAGACGACACAGACAGCTCTGTCGACATCCTCTACATCGACGCTTTCCAGCAGATGGACTTCCCGAACTGCACCATACTTTCCACAGGAGTCACAGCGATGAACTTCACCAGCAACACGTACCAATTAGTCAGACAGATCACTTTTCCAGTCACCCTCCAGAAGGACTTCAAGGCGGCCACTCAAATGGTGAACTTCATCATCGTTGACAAGGCCTCAGAAAACAACACCATACAACGCCATCTTCGGCAGGACAATCGCCTCTTTTCGTATGGTCGTGTCAACCATACATTCTATTTGAAGTTCCTCACTCCAGGAGGCGTTGCCATAGTTCAAGCAGACCTGGCTCAGGTGAAAAGATGCATGAACATTACCACTAGGCTACTTAAAGGAAGCGAAGATCCCCGTCTGTTGCCCGTCAAAAAACCCATAAAAGATGGGATCATTTTTTACGCTTGTATCAAACAACAAAAAGAAACTGCTTGTATCTCAAAATTTGAATAATAGTGAAAAAGAGTCACTTGTCGCCCTCCTTTCGAGGGAGGATAAGGCTTAGCGATCGAACAGACTAGGGCCAGTTGGACAGAAAGATCGAACAGACAACTAGTCAGCAAGCTCTTGCCATATCAAAGCCCTACTTATGATATGACAACTACATGGGGGCAAGGAGGAGGCATTCATCATTAATATCTAGGTCGTTAGACAGCGTAGGCAAAGACTTGCCCACGTTGTCTTGCCCTTACCTCATGGCCACTTAATCCATCAAATCTCACCTACTATTTTCTCACTATAAATATCTTCATTTATGACGAAAAAAGGGTTCAGACTCCCCAAGCTACAAACTCCAAACTTACTCAGCTCTATTCATCCCCTGTTCGCCCAAGACCCTCTTATCCTGCTTGACTAGTTCTTTTAAACAAAGGCTCCATTTATACAACAAGCAACTTGTCTCCTTCCTCCTTTGCTCCTTCCTCCTTTGCTCCTTCCAAGACGACCTCAAGGGAAGTTCACTCTCTCTCTTTCTCAGCCACAACCATACTTACCTCTCAACCCTCTTACTAATCCATCTTATTTCTTTAACCTTCTAATTTGAAATTTTCACCCAAACATAAATATCATTAGCTTTGACAACTAAAATGAAATTGACTTTTTGCATGGTTCATGGAATTAGATCCTGATTTATGGAATTGAATCATGTTCATGGTATTGAATCTATTAAAACCCATAATTTTCTTTTATTAATTTCAAAAATTCTCAATTTTTACTTAAAATCTCAAATTTCATTATAGCCATCGGATTTGATCCAATTAAATATGGTCCTCAAAAAAGGTTGAAGCGTCGTACATAAGTCTACATCTATTTGAATTTGAAAATTAACCCTCATCAAATATTTTCAGTAAAACCAGTGCCACCATCCTTCAGATACCATCTAAAGCTTCTATAAAGATTGCTCAACCCTCACGTTCACATGAGTACTGTGTCAATTGATCCTTTCTTCCACAATGAGTACACACCATCATCTATGGGGGAATGCGTGAGACTACCATTCAAGATTTCTTCATTTCATCATCCACCCAATTCCTTAACATATGGATCTTCAACCAAGGAAAACAATGACTTACTCTTTTTTTTTTTGGAATTGTGGCCTAAGCCTCTCATATAAAAAATAAAAGTATAAAGTACATCAAACAATCTCCTTCAAAAGGATATTACAAAAATCATTGGAGAAAGACATACCCTTTACCCAAGTAAAATTAACTAAGACAACTACATGGGCCAAATAATCTGCAGCACTATTTACTATTCTTCCTAAATGTGACATTTTGTAGGAACGAAAGCTATAAAGTAGCTTTGCAATTTCATGGTATCACTTGCCCTCTGTCATGTGACCGACTGTGTTGTTGGTTGATGCTTTTTACCACCATATCTAACATCTTTGTAGAGTTTCCTTCTAGTCAAACCCTTGGGTAATCTGAAGCCCATTCTGTAGCTGCCTTCATTCCTTCCCATGCTGACACTACCTCTGCCGTAAGAATTACATCTATGAGAATCTTTTAACCTCCAGCTTTAATTACAAGGCCTACATTGTCCCTGATTAAATAACTTAGCCTTGGTATGCTATTACCATAAACTAAGCCATCCACATTGATCTTTAGCCATCCAGCCTTAAGAGGAATTGATGCGGGACAATATGCGTGATGCAATCTTAATTAGAGATCAGTAAATAATTATAACGGTTTAGTCATAAACTGGTTCAAGAATATCTCTAATGATAACTATGTGATAACTAAGAAATTACAAGCACGAGAAGCAGATCAATTTAAAATACCTAGAATCAAGTTCAAATGATATCTAATAAATTTATCAAATAATATTGGGCACCTATATCTCAACAGATCAGAGCCAGGGTACGCAGTAAAGGGTATTCTTACAATAAAATATTACCCAGCAGCAATTTAGTTCGCACAGTAATGTCCAGGTCACATAGGTGAGCAAATCAAACAGTCCCAATAACAGACACCACTACAAGATCTCGTAGATATTTAAAATATTCAGTTGATGTTCAGATTAACCTCAAGTCGAGATTCCGTTATCAGCGGGATGAATCAAAGCGACCCTGATGGTGTCGAGGTAGACGAACAGGAGGCGATACGGGGTTACGGGTGATCAAAGC
>JAEMOT010003123.1:0-26483 GCA_019297695.1 Apostasia ramifera | reverse complement strand
TTAATTTCTTTTATTTTTCTCTACATTAAAAATATAAAAAATATTAATATTTAAAATTATATTCTAAATAATTAAAAATCTAATAAATAAAAATAATTTATAATATATTAATCAAAGTATTTAAATTGAATGGTGACGTTTTTACAGTTATTTATCGCATTAACATTGAATTCAAGCTTAATACAAGCATTTAAAGTACTACTATTGCATAATAAGTTATTTAAATAAATTACAAAAAATTATACGAGTATTTATTCACTTATTATTGTATTGCAGGAGAATATATGCAATTTAACTTTAATCTTGTCTATATGAAGGTATTTTAACATAATACCAACAATTAAATATCTTTTTATCAGTATATCGATCTATTTTAAGCGAAGTAACACTTTTAGAGACTGATTTATGACATATAGATATATTTAAATTGAATAGTGATGTTTATATAGCTACTCATTGCATTAACGTTGAATTTAAGCGAACTACAAGCATTTAGAGTACAATTGATTGCATAATAAATTATTTTAATAAAATACTTGCAATTATATGAGTATTCAGTTATTTGTTATTGTATTTGAAGAGAATACAAGTAATTTAATTTTGATCTTGTCTATATGAAAGTATTTTAACATAATACTCTGATTAAGCAACTAATATTTGCTATATTGATATATTTTAGTCGAAAACAGATATTTAGTAATCTGTTTGAGACATTTGATTGAGTTTTATTGTGATACTGGTAATTACATATCTTTTTTATAGTATATCAACCTATTTTAAGCAAATAGACACTTTTAAGAAACTGTTTTATGAAATATAAATGTATTTAAATTGAACAGTGATATTTTTACAACTATTCATTGCATTACCATTGAATTCACATGGAATACAAGTATTTGGTGTACGATTCATGAAATAATGAGTTATTTTAACTGAAAATTAGCATCTATAAGAGTATTCAATCATGTTTTACGGTATTTGAAGAAAATACATGCAATTTGACTTTGATCTGTCCTATATAAAGGCATTTTAACGTAAGACTCTGATTACACAACTATTGTTTATCATATCAATGTATTTCAGCCGAAATTAGATATTTGACGATCTATTTTGGACATCTAATTGAGTTTAATTATAATACCAACAGTTATATTTCATTTTAATAGTATATTAATCTATTTTAAGTGAATAGGAACTTTTAGATAATAAGTTATTTTAACTGAATACTAGCATCTATAAGCATATTCAATTATGTTTTACAGTATTTGAAGAAAATACATGCAATTTGACTTTGATCTGTCCTATATAAAGCCATTTTAACATAAAACTCTGATTTTTTTTTTTGTGCAAAATCTCATCAAAAGAAAATCAGAGACCAAGAAGTAGACTACGATGCACTTTTGCATCTTTGCAAACTACCAACACTATTGAACATCTACGATATGATATTAGCAAACTGCTTCCACAATACTCTTTGCATCACAATGGAGATACTTTTGCTTCTTTGTTAAGTGTTCCTTAGAAGATAGGCAACTAAGTAGCTAAGGGTAGCACTTGCCAGTACCTGGTAGAGCCACATACAACAAGGGATGAAAAGGCAGCACAATCGGTGCGGGACAGCGGCGTGCGCTCGTTCGTGCCCAAAGAAGATGACATGGCCGAGCGTCGTGCGTACAGTCGCGTCTTTCATTGCCGTCGTCGAGGCGATGAGGCATTGTGCTCAACTCGGTGAAGGAGAGAGGCCGGCGATCTCGCGTCAGCTATTTCAGCTGCTGGGAAATTAGGTTAAATTGGGTAAATTGAATCAACCCGCAGTTAACATAAGACTCTGATTACACAACTACTGATTGTCATATCGATATATTTCAACCAAAATTAAATATTTGACGATCTGTTTTAGACATCTAATTAAGTTTTATGTTAATACCAGCGGTTACACTTCATTTTAACTTTTTTTTAACAAGTAATTTGACCTTAATCTTCTCTTTATGAAGGTATTTTAACATAATACCGTAATTACACTATTAATATTTACAATATCTATGTATTTTATCTGAAAATAGATATTTAGCGATTTATTAGAGATATGTGATTGAGTTTTAATATAATACCGGTAACTAAATATTTTTTTGGCAGTATATCGATCTATGTTAATCAAATTAGAACTTTTAGAGACTGATTTGTGACACGTCAAAGTATTTTAATTGAATGGTGACGTTTTTACGGTTATTCATTGCATTAACGTTGAATTCAAGCTTAATACAAGTATTTAGGATACGATTCAATGCATAATAAGATATTTTAACGAATTACAAAAAATTATACGAGTATTCATTCACTTTTTATTGTATTGCAGGAGAATATATTCAATTTGATCATAATCTTGTCTATGTGAATCTATTTTAACATAATACCAGCAATTAAACATCTTTTTATCAGTATATCAATCTATTCTAAGCAAAGTGACACTTTTACAGACTGATTTATAATATATAGATGTATTTAAATTGAATAGTGAAGTTTATATAGCTACTCATTGCATTAATGTTGAATTCAAGCGAACTACAAGCATTTAGAGTACGATTCATTACATAATATATTATTTTTAACAAAATACTTGTAATTATATGAGTATTCAGTTATTTGTTATATATTTGAAGAGAATACAAGTAATTTGACTTTGATCTTGTCTATATGAAAGTATTTTTAACATAATACTTTGATTAACCAACTAATATTTGCTAGATCGATCTATTTTGGCTGAAAACAGATATTTTATGACTGTTGGGACATTTGATTGAATGTTATTGTGATACTGGCAATTTCACATCTTTTTTACAATATATTAACCTATTTTAAGCCAATAGGCACTTTTAGAGACTGTTTTATGAAATATAAATGTATTTGAATTAAATAGTGGCATTTTTATAGGTGTTTATTGCATTACCATTGAATTCACATGAAATACAAGTATTTAAAGTATGATTCATTGAATAATGAGTTATTTTAACTGAATAATAATATCTATAATAGTATTCAATTATGTTTTACAGTATTTAAAGAAAATATATACAATTTGATTTTAATCTGTTCTATATAAAAATATTTTAACATAAGACTCTGATTACACAATTACTATTTATCATATCAATGTATTTCAGCCAAAATCAGATATTTGACGATCTGTTTTGGACATCTAATTGAGTTTTATGTTAATACCAGCAGTTACACTTCGTTTTAATAGTATATCGATCTATTTTAAGCGAACAGGAATTTTAAAAAAATAATTTATGATATATCAACGTATTCGAATTAAATATTATTATTTTTACAGTAATTCATTGCATTAACGTTGAATTCAATCAGAATACAAGCATTTAGTGTATGATTTATTGCATAATAAATTATTTTAAGTGATTACTACAGTTATACCTGTATTTAATCAGTTTTTATTGTGTTTCACGAGAATACAAGCAATTTGACCTTAATGTTCTCTATATGAAGTTATTTTAATATAATACTGTGATTACACAATTAATATTAGTAATTTCGATATATTTTATTTAAAAATAGATATTTAGCAATCTATTAGAGATATCTGTTTGAGTTTTAATATAATACCTGCAACTAAACCTTTTTTTGGCAATATATCGATTTATTTCAATCGTATTGGCACTTTTAGAGACTGATTTGTGACACATCAAAGTATTTAAATTGAATGGTGATATTTTTACGATTATTCATTGCAATAACGTTGAATTCAAGTTTAATACAAGTATTTAGAGTACGATTAATTGCATAATAAGATATTTTAATGAATTTTTTTTTTTTTTGAGAGCAGAGAGAGACTTTATTATGTAGAAAATCAGATAGAAAGAGAATCTTACACCAATCACCTGGTTCTCGATCTCAGACGGGATACAGAAATTTGATCTTTTCTTCTTCAGATTAGACAATCCAATTGCTCCTTGAGCCTCAGATGATTGCCTCCAGATTCCTACGAAATCACCTCCATAGCTGACGAAGAAGATCCAAGAGAAATTAATCCCCCTTCTTCTCTGTTTCTCTCTCTCCTAAGATATTTTAATGAATTACAAAAAATTATACGAGTATTCATTCACTTTTTATTGTATTGCTGGAGAATATATGCAATTTAGCCATAATCTTGTCTATGTGAATCTATTTTAACATAATACTAGCAATTAAACATCTTTTTATCAGTATATCAATCTATTCTAAGCGAAGTGACACTTTTACAGACTGATTTATAATATATAGATGTATTTAAATTGAATAGTGAAGTTTATATAGCTACTCATTGCATTAATGTTGAATTCAAGCGAACTACAAGCATTTAGAGTACGATTTATTACATAATATATTATTTTTAACAAAATACTTATAATTATACGAGTATTCAGTTATTTATTATATATTTGAAGAGAATACAAGTAAATTGACTTTGATCTTGCCTATATAAAAGTGTTTTAATATAATACTCTGATTAAGCAACTAATATTTACTATATCGATGTATTTTAGCTAAAAATAGATATTTGGTGATCTGTTTGGGACATTTGATTGAGTTTTATTGTGACATTGGTAATTAAACATCTTTTTTTACAGTATATCAATCTATTTATGCGAATAGGTACTTTTAGAGACTATTTTTATGAAATATAAATATATTTGAATTGAATAGTGATATTTTTGCTGGTATTCATTGCATTATCATTGAATTCACGTGGAATACAAATATTTAGACAACGATTAATTGAATAATGAGTTATTTGAACTAAATACTAGTAATTATAAGAGTCTTCAGTCATGTTTTATTATATTTGAAGAAAATACATGAAATTTGACTTTGATCTTGCCTATATGAAGGCATTTTAACATTAGACTCTGATTACACAACTACTGTTTGTCATATCGATGTATTTCAGCTGAAATCGGATATTTGACGATTTATTTGGGATATCTAATTGAGTTTTATTATAATACCAGTAGTTACACTTCTTTTTAATAATATATCGATCTATTTTAAAAGAAAAGGAATTTTAAAAAAATGATTTATGACATATCAACGTATTCGAATTAAATATTATTATTTTTACAGTAATTCATTGCATTAACGTTGAATTCAAGCAGAATACAAGCATTTAGAGTATGATTTATTGCATAATAAGTTATTTTAAATGATTACTAGCAGTTATACCAGTATTCAATCAGTTTTTATTGTGTTTCACGAGAATACAAGCAATTTGACCTTAATGTTCTCTTTATGAAGTTATTTTAACATAATACCGTGATTACAAAACTAATATTTGTAAGTTCGATGTATTTTATTTGAAAATAGATATTTAGCAATCTATTAAAGATATCTGTTTGAGTTTTAATATAATACCTGTAACTAAACCTTTTTTTGGCAGTATATCAATCTATTTTAATCGAATTGGCACTTTTAGAGACTGATTTGTGATACATCAAAGTATGTAAATTGAATGATGACATTATTACGATTATTCATTGTAATAACGTTGAATTCAAGCTTAATACAAGCATTTAGAGTACGATTAATTGTATAATAAGTTATTTTAATGAATTACAAAAAATTATGCGTGTATTCATTCACTTTTTATTGTATTACAGGAGAATACATGCAATTTGACCTTAGTCTTATCTGTATGACAATATTTTGACATAATACGCACAATTAAACATCTTTTTATTAGTATATCGATCTATTTTAAGAGAAGTGCCACTTATAGATTGATTTATGACGTATAGATGTATTTAAATTGAATAGTGATGTTCATAATAAAAACAGATATTTGGTGATCTGTTTGGGACATTTGATTGAGTTTTATTGTGACATTGGTAATTAAACTTCTTTTTTTACAGTATATCAATCTATTTATGCGAATAGGCACTTTTAGAGACTGTTTTTATGAAATATAAATATATTTGAATTGAATAGTGATATTTTTGCTGGTATTCATTGCATTATTATTGAATTCACGTGGAATACAAATATTTAGACTACGATTAATTGAATAATGAGTTATTTGAACTAAATACTAGTAATTATAAGAGTCTTCAGTCATGTTTTATTATATTTGAAGAAAATACATAAAATTTGATTTTGATCTTGCCTATATGAAGGCATTTTAACATTAGACTCTGATTACACAACTACTGTTTGTCATATCGATGTATTTCAGCTGAAATCGGATATTTGACGATTTATTTGGGATATCTAAATGAGTTTTATTATAATACCAGTAGTTACATTTTTTTTAATAATATATCGATCTATTTTAAAAGAAAAGGAATTTTAAAAAAATGATTTATGACATATCAACGTATTCGAATTAAATATTATTATTTTTACAGTAATTCATTGCATTAACGTTGAATTCAAGCAGAATACAAGCATTTAGAGTATAATTTATTGCATAATAAGTTATTTTAAATGATTACTATTAGTTATACCAGTATTCAATCAGTTTTTATTGTGTTTCACGAGAATACAAGCAATTTGACCTTAATGTTCTCTTTATGAAGTTATTTTAACATAATACCGTGATTACAAAACTAATATTTGTAAGTTCGATGTATTTTATTTGAAAATAGATATTTAGCAATCTATTAAAGATATCTGTTTGAGTTTTAATATAATACCTGTAACTAAACCTTTTTTTGGCAGTATATCGATATATTTTAATCGAATTGGCACTTTTAGAGACTGATTTGTGATACATCAAAGTATTTAAATTGAATGGTGACATTATTACGATTATTCATTGTAATAACGTTGAATTCAAGCTTAATACAAGCATTTAGAGTACGATTAATTGCATAATAAGTTATTTTAATGAATTACAAAAAATTATGCGTGTATTCATTCACTTTTTATTGTATTACAGGAGAATATATGCAATTTGACCTTAGTCTTATCTGTATGACAATATTTTGACATAATACGCACAATTAAATATCTTTTTATTAGTATATCGATCTATTTTAAGAGAAGTGCCACTTATAGATTGATTTATGACGTATAGATGTATTTAAATTGAATAGTGATGTTCATAATAAAAACAGATATTTGGTGATCTGTTTGGGACATTTGATTGAGTTTTATTGTGACATTGGTAATTAAACTTCTTTTTTTACAGTATATCAATCTATTTATGCGAATAGGCACTTTTAGAGACTGTTTTTATGAAATATAAATATATTTGAATTGAATAGTGATATTTTTGCTGGTATTCATTGCATTATTATTGAATTCACGTGGAATACAAATATTTAGACTACGATTAATTGAATAATGAGTTATTTGAACTAAATACTAGTAATTATAAGAGTCTTCAGTCATGTTTTATTATATTTGAAGAAAATACATAAAATTTGACTTTGATCTTGCCTATATGAAGGCATTTTAACATTAGACTTTGATTACACAACTACTGTTTGTCATATCGATGTATTTCAGCTGAAATCGGATATTTGACGATTTATTTGGGATATCTAAATGAGTTTTATTATAATACCAGTAGTTACATTTTTTTTAATAATATATCGATCTATTTTAAAAGAAAAGGAATTTTAAAAAAATGATTTATGACATATCAACGTATTCGAATTAAATATTATTATTTTTACAGTAATTCATTGCATTAACGTTGAATTCAAGCAGAATACAAGCATTTAGAGTATGATTTATTGCATAATAAGTTATTTTAAATGATTACTAGCAGTTATACCAGTATTCAATCAGTTTTTATTGTGTTTCACGAGAATACAAGCAATTTGACCTTAATTTACTCTTTATGAAGTTATTTTAACATAATACCGTGATTACAAAACGAATATTTGTAAGTTCGATGTATTTTATTTGAAAATAGATATTTAGCAATCTATTAAAGATATCTGTTTGAGTTTTAATATAATACCTGTAACTAAACCTTTTTTTGGCAGTATATTGATCTATTTTAATCGAATTAACACTTTTAGAGACTGATTTGTGATACATAAAAGTATTTAAAGTGAATGGCGGCGTTTTAACGGTTATTCATTGCAATAACGTTAAATTCAAGCTTAATACAAGCATTTATAGTACGATTAATTGCATAATAAGTTATTTTAACGAATTACAAAAAATTATGCTAGTATTCATTCATTTTTTATTGTATTACAAGAGAATATATGCAATTTGATCTTAGTATTATCTATATGACTGTATTTTAACATAATATCGACATTGAAAAATCTTTTTATCAGTATATCGATATATTTTAAGCGAAGTGGCACTTTTACAGACTGATTTATGACAAATAGATGTATTTAAATTGAATAGTGATGTTTATCATTGCTATAACATTGAATTTAAGCGAACTGCATGCATTTAAAGTATGATTCATTGCATAATATGTTATTTTAACATAATACTTGTAAGTATTTTAGTATTCAGTTATTTGTTATTGTAGTTAAAGAGAATACAAGTAATTTGATTTTGATTTTATCTATATGAAAGTATTTTAACATAATACTCTGATTAAGAGACTAATATTTGCTATATCGATGTATTTTAGACGAAAATAGATATTTGTTGATCTGTTTGGGACATTTGATTGAGTTTTATTGCGATACTGGTTATTACACATCTTTTTTACCGTATATCGACCTATTTTACGCGAATAGGCACTTTTACGGACTATTTTATGAAATATAAATGGAATACAAGCATTTAGAGTACGATTAATTGAATAATGAGTTATTTTAACTGAATACTAGTAATTATAAGAGTATTCAATCATGTTTTATTATATTTGAAGAAAATACATGCAATTTGACTTTGATTTTGCTTATATGAAGGTATTTTAACATTAGACTCTGATTACACAACTACTGTTTGTCATATTGATGTATTTCAGCTGAAATTAGATATTTGGCGATCTATTTGGGACATCTAATTGAGTTTTATTATAATATCAGCAGTTACACTTTTTTTATAATAGTATATCGATCAATTTTAAGAGAATATGAATTTTAAAAAAATGATTTACGACATATCAACATATTAGAATTAAATATTATTATTTTTACAATAATTCATTGCATTAACGTTAAATTCAAGAAGAATACAAGCATTTAGATTATGATTTATTACATAATAAGTTATTTTAACTAATTACTAGCAGTTATACGAGTGTTCAATCACTTTTTATTGTGTTTCACGAGAATACAAGTAATTTGACCTTAATGTTCTCTATATGAAGTTATTTTAACATAATACCGTGATTACACAACTAATATTAGCAATTTCGATATATTTTATTTGAAAATAGATATTTAGCAATCTATTAGAGATATCTGTTTGAGTTTTAATATAATACCTACAACTAAACCTTTTTCTGGCAATATATCGATTTATTTCAATCGAATTGGCACTTTTAGAGACTGATTTGTGACACATCAAAGTATTTAAATTTAATGGTGACATTTTTACGATTATTCATTGCAATAACATTGAATTCAAGCTTAATACAAGTATTTAGAGTACGATTAATTGCATAATAAATTATTTTAATGAATTACAAAAAATTATATGAGTATTCATTCACTTTTTATTATATTGCAGGAGATTATATGCAATTTGACATTAGTCTTATGTGTTTGATAATATTTTAACATAATACCGGCAATTAAACAGCTTTTTATCCGTATATCGATCTATTCACTTTTACAGACTGATTTATGACATATAGATGTATTTAAATTGAATAACGATGTTTATCATTGCAATAACATTGAATTTAAGCGAACTACAAGTATTTAGAGTCCGATTCAATGCATAATAAGTTATTTTAACATAATACTTGTAAGTATTTTAGTATTCAGTTATTTGTTATTGTATTTGAAGAGAATACAAGTAATTTGACTTTGATCTTATCTATATGAAGGTATTTTAACATAATACTCTGATTAAGCGACTAATATTTGCTATATCGATGTATTTTAGACGAAAATAGATATTTGGTGATATGTCTTGGACATTTGATTGTGTTTTATTGTGCTACTGGTTATTACACATCTTTTTTACTGTATATCGACCTATTTTATGCGAATAGGCACTTTTACAGACTATTTTATGAAATATAAATGGAATACAAACATTTAGAGTTCGATTAACTGAATAATGAGTTATTTTAACTGAATACTAGTAATTATAAGAGTATTCAATCACGTTTTATTATATTTGAAAAAAATACATGCAATTTGACTTTAATCTTGCCTATATGAAGGTATTTTAATATTAGACTCTGATTACTCAAGTACTGTTTGTCATATCGATGTATTTCAGCTGAAATCAGATATTTGGCGATCTATTTGGGACATCTAATTGTGTTTTATTATAATACCGACAGTTACACATCTTTTTAATAGTATATCGATCTATTTTAAGGAATAGAAATTTAAAAAAAATGATTTATGAGATATCAACGTATTCGAATTAAATATTATTATTTTTACAGTAATTCGTTGCATTAAAGTTGAATTCAAGCAGAATACAAGCATTTAGTGTATGATTTATTGCATAATAAGTTATTTTAACTGATTAGTAGCAGTTATACCAGTATCCAATCACTTTTTATTGTGTTTCACGAGAATACAAGCAATTTGACCTTAATGTTCTCTTTATGAAGTTATTTTAACATAATACCGTGATTACACGACTAATATTTGTAATTTCGATGTATTTTATCTGAAAATAGATATTTAGCAATCTATTAAAAATATCTGTTTGAGTTTTAATATAATACCTGTAACTAAACTTTTTTTTTGCAGTATATCGATCTATTTTAATCAAATTGGCAGTTTTAGAGACTGATTTGTGATACATCAAAGTATTTAAATTGAATGGTGACATTGTTTCGATTATTCATTGCAATAACGTTGAATTCAAGCTTAATACAAGCATTTAGAGTACGATTAATTGCATAAGAAATTATTTTATTGAATTACAAAAAATTATACGAGTATTAATTCACTTTTTATTGTATTACAGGAGAATATATCCAATTTTACATTAGTCTTATCTGTATGACAATATTTTGACATAATACCGACAATTAAACATCTTTTTATCAGTATATCGATCATTGAAATAACATTGAATTTAAGCGAACTACAAGCATTTAGAGTATGATTCATTGCATAATAAGTTATTTTAACATAATACTTGTAAGTATTTTAGTATTCAGATATTTGTTATTGTATTTGAAGAGAATACAAGTAATTTGCCTTTGATCTTATCTATATAAAGGTATTTTAATATAATACTCTCATTAAGCGACTAATATTTCTATATCGATGTATTTTAGACGAAAATAAATATTTTGTGATTTCTTTGGGACATTTGATTGAGTTTTATTGTGATACTGGTTATTACACATCTTTTTAACCATATATCAACCTATTTTACGCAAATAGGCACTTTTACAGATAATTTTATAAAATATAAATGGAATACAAGCATTTAAAAATATGATTTATGACATATCAACGTATTCAAATTAAAAATTATTATTTTTACAGTAATTCGTTGCGTTAAAGTTGAATTCAAGCAGAATACAAGCATTTAGTGTATGATTTATTGCATAATAAGTTATTTTAAGTGATTACTAGTAGTTATATCAGTATTCAATCACTTTTTATAGTGTTTCACGAGAATACAAGCAATTTGACCTTAATGTTCTCTTTATAAAGTTATTTTAACATAATACCATGATTACACAACTAATATTTACAATTTCGATGTATTTTATCTGAAAATAGATATTTAGCAATCTATTAAAAATATCTGTTTGAGTTTAATATAATACCTGTAACTAAACCTTTTTTTGGCAGTATATCGATCTATTTTAATCGAATTGGCACTTTTAGAGACTGATTTGCGATACATCAAAGTATTTAAATTGAATGGTGACATTGTTACGATTATTCATTGTAATAACGTTGAATTCAAGCTTAATACAAGCATTTAGAGTACTATTAATTGCATAATAAGTTATTTTAATGAATTACAAAAAATTATGCGAGTATTCATTCACTTTTTATTGTATTACAGGAGAATATATGAAATTTGACCTTAGTCTTATTTGTATGACAATATTTTAACATAATACCGTCAATTAAACATCTTTTTATCAGTATATCGATCTATTTTAAGCGAAGTGGCACTTATAGACTGATTTATGACATATGTATTTAAATTGAATAGCGTTGTTTATCATTGCAATAACATTGAATTTAAGCGAACTACAAGCATTTAGAGGACGATTCATTGCATAATAAGTTATTTTAATATAATACTTGTAAGTATTTTAGTATTCGGTTATTTGTTATTGTATTTGAAGAGAATACAAGTAATTTGACTTTGATTTTATCCATATGAAGGTATTTTAACATAATACTCTGATTAAGCGACTAATATTTGCTATATCGATATATTTTAGACGAAAATAGATATTTGGCGATCTGTCTGGGACATTTAATTGTGTTTTATTGTGATACTGATTTTTACACATCTTTTTTACCGTATATCAACCTATTTTACGCGAATAGGCACTTTTACAGACTGTTTTATGAAATATAAATGAAATACAAGCATTTAGAGTTCGATTAACTGAATAATGAGTTATTTTAATTAAATACTAGTAATTATAAGAGTATTCAATCACGTTTTATTATATTTGAAGAAAATACATGCAATTTGACTTTGATCTTGCCTATATGAAGGTATTTTAACATTAGACTCTGATTACTCAAGTACTGTTTGTCATATCGATGTATTTCAGCAGAAATCAGATATTTGGCGATCTATTTGGGACATCTAATTGAGTTTTATTATAATACCGGCAGTAACAAATCTTTTTAATAGTATATCGATCTATTTTAAGGAATAGGAATTTTAAAAAAATGATTTATGACATATCAACGTATTAGAGTTAAATATTACTATTTTTACAGTAATTCGTTGCATTAAAGTTGAATTCAAGTAGAATACAAGCATTTAGTGTATGATTTATTGCATAATAAGTTATTTTAAGTGATTACTAGAAGTTATACTAGTATTCAATCACTTTTTATTGTGTTTCACGAGAATACAAGCAATTTGACCTTAATGTTCTCTTTATGAAGTTATTTTAACATAATACTGTGATTACACAACTAATATTTGCAATTTCGATATATTTTATCTGAAAATAGATATTTAGCAATCTATTAAAAATATCTGTTTGAGTTTAATATAATACCTGTAACTAAACCTTTTTTTGGCAGTATATCGATCTATTTTAATCAAATTGGCAGTTTTAGAGACTGATTTGTGATACATCAAAGTATTTAAATTGAATGGTGACATTGTTTCGATTATTCATTGCAATAACGTTGAATTCAAGCTTAATACAAGCATTTAGAGTACGATTAATTGCATAATAAGTTATTTTAAAGAATTACAAAAAATTATGCGTGTATTCATTCACTTTTTATTGTATTACAGGAGAATATATGCAATTTGACCTTAGTCTTATCTGTATGACAATATTTTGACATAATACGGACAATTAAACATCTTTTTATCGGTATATCGATCTATTTTAAGCGAAGTGGCACTTATAGACTGATTTATGATGTATAGATATATTTAAATTGAATAGTGAGCCTTCGCCTCCGTCGACCTGCCAGCTACCTGCGAGAGTCGGCAGCACCGCCACCACAGCTCCAACCGTGCGCGCCCAAGATGTTGATCTCGATCCCGCTGGTTCTGCCTTCTGTAACATCGTGCACATTGGTTCGGTCATCTCAAATCTTGTGCATGATGTTTGGCCTTCTGCAACCAGATCAGTTAACCCTCATCCCCAATGACTCTTCTCCGATTCAAATCGCTGGTAAATTCTTTCCTGAACGCAACTAAGCTGATTATTTGATTTCAACATAAATTATTCGCTTGACTTGGATTATTTATTTGGCTCTAATTGTGTGATCTGATATTTCTTTGTGTGTCAATTACTGTTGAATTTAACTGTGAGACGTCTGTCCTAAATTCCTGAACCTCAGATCTGATTTATTGAATTTAATTGACGCCCTAATTTAAATTGATAAATTCTTATTTATCATACGATCCAGTTTAATTTTAATTTTAAAATATCTTAATTTACGGTATTCAAAAATCTTATTTATCATATAATTTATTTAGAAAATTTTTTTCTCTTAATTAAAATAATTTGCTAATCAATTTTGCTGAATATAAATATAAAATATTATTTGCAATTTTTTTTCCCGTTCTGCATCAGTATTGGTTTCCAACATAGATATCCACTTTGACTATCAAAAATGCTAAAAAGGATAAAAATGTCTAATGAAATGCGGTCACGAAGTTTTCATCCATGTAGAAATTCTATCACTTACCTACAAACATTGAAAAACTGAAAAGCATTTTGCTATGAATGTTTGAGATTTTAGAATGTTCAAATGTGATAATTATATGAAAATCAAGCTTATGAGCTAGAAATATGAAGCTTTAGGATAGGCTGATGAAATGAAGGTTTATAAAAGTTGCATTTGTATTTAGTAATCAGTATAGTGGTGTTCATGAAAGGTTAACGGCATTTTCTCTTAAAAATTATATGTTTCCCAATCATAATGGTTATCATTTATCTTGAAAGCACATTAATCTACTGTCTTTGTATTTATTTTGATGGTCTTTAAGTAGGATAGATGTTTGTTAAGTGCTTGTTAAAAAGTTTGAGGTTTATATGTTATGCAAAAAAAGTTTTAGTCAAAGAAGTGTGAAGGTTAGGTTTAATTTTTTTATACTAAATCATGGATGTGCGGTGTCTTCTACTATTATTAACTTTTTTTTGAAACTTTACAAGTATTAATTATTGGGTGTTTGATTGAAGGCATAAGCTAATTGTAAGTTGCTTAAAGGACTTTAGTTAGTAAAAACTAAGTCCTATTTCCAAAAAGAAAGAGCATCGTAAGCCTAAATTGAATTTCATTAACTAAAGCCACTTCCTTTATGCCCTTAAATCTAAGCCATCTTGAAGGAGGCTTAAGGGTGTAAATCCATTTTAGTTACTCTTACATTCTTCGCGGACTTGGCGGCATTTTACACTACTCATTGATGGAGCGCCATGGTTGTATTGTCATGAACATCATCGACAAGCTCTTTGAAGGCTATCATTTTCAACGTTTTTAAAAAAACAATGAATCAATCACATCACTTTCTTCAGACAAGATAAGAGCATATGCAACCGACCCATCAACTATTGTAAGTCTAGCCCCAGCAAATCTGAATCACTTACAATTCTACCTACACTTGGGAGGACAATTTAATGATAATATTAGTCTCTTAGAGTGGTGGAAGGGGTCATCAAACAATACCTCGTTTTGGCGCCTTGGTTTGTGATTTCAGCACAAGCATCGATTGTGGCATCTGATGCAACTTCCCTATGACAGGGAGAATAATCAATTATAAAAGTCACCTTCCACTTTTTGTATGCTAACTTATCTTCAAAATTAGTTTGCGGCTGAGTCAAAAAACTAATCGCACAATTTTATAGACTAGTTCAAGGATAATGTCTTTGAAGAGGAAGAGAAACTATGTGAGAAGAATTATTTGTAATTATGATTCATTTTTTTGAAAATTTTATTGTATGCTTATTTCAAGTATTTGTACACTTTCAAATTATTGTATTTTGTTTTAAATCTTCATTTATCAGTCATAGTTTTTAATTATTTTTTAGTCTTTACAGTGTTACCTTCTATTAACATTTTCATCAAAAAAATGAAAAAGAAATATTTGACCAGGCTATATCCAGTTCAGAATCGGTTGGGTTTGGTATCAAGAACTAGACCATTTCCTATATCAGGGCCTGGAACTGATTATGGACCAGATTGATTCTCCTTGAACTGGACTTAGGTTTAGTGGAATTAGATCGGAGCTGGTTTGGTTCGATCCGATAAGCATATTTAGTTTTAGGGATCATGTAATGGACTTAGATAATTTTAAGCAAGAAGCATGTTGACCTAAAGGTAATGTTTATGATAATGATTTCCTTTTCTGTAATTTTCTCCTGGGATATTATATTCATTAGAATGTCTTCCTTTGCTGTGAGGTTGGTAAGGACATTGTTTTTTTTTTTGTTGCTAGACATTGGTACTTTTTGACTCAAACAAATGTAGTTAACAGAAGTATAGGTCATCAGTTGTAATTTTATGTTGATTTTGGTCTGGAGTGATTGCAGAGGAATTTCCAGGTCCCAGAGGTTACTCTTCTTCTCAACTGGTCACTTATAAAGGAGCTTGAATGTTTATGTCTAAGTTATGGACCTGAAAATAATATTCTTTAAGTAGAGTGGCATTCATGTAATTATCAATAATTATGAGCTTGTCCTGTTTTCTTTAATGTGTGGAACTTGAAGTCTTGAAATAACATTTAGAGTATGATTTATTGCATAATAAGTTATTTTAACATAATACTTGTAAGTATTTTAGTATTCAGTTATTTGTTATTGTATTTGTGGAGAATACAAGTAATTTGACTTTGATCTTATCTATATAAAGGTATTTTAATATAATACTCTGATTAAGCGACTAATATTTTTATATCGATGTATTTTAGACGAAAATAGATATTTGGTGATCTGTGTGGGACATTTAATTGTGTTTTATTGTGATACTGGTTATTACACATCTTTTTTATCTGATATCGACCTATTTTACGCGAATAGGCACTTTTACAGTCTATTTTATGAAATATAAATGGAATACAAGTATTTAGAGTTCGATTAATTGAATAATGAGTTATTTTAATTGAATACTAGTAATTATAAGAGTATTCAATCACGTTTTATTATATTTGAAGAAAATACATGCAATTTGACTTTGATCTTGACTATATGAAGGTATTTTAATATTAGACTCTGATTACACAACTACTGTTTGTCATATCGATGTATTTCAGCTGAAATCAGATATTTGACGATCTATTTGGGACATCTAATTGAGATTTATTATAATACGAGCAGTTACACATCTTTTTAATAGTATATCAATCTATTTTAAGCGAATAGGAATTTAAAAACAATGATTTATGACATATCACTGTATTCGAATTAAATATTATTATTTTTACTGTAATTCGTTGCATTATAGTTAAATTCAATCAGAATACAAGCATTTAGTGTATGATTTATTGCATAATAAGTTATTTTAACTAATTACTAGCAGTTATACCAGTGTCCAATCACTTTTATTGTGTTTCACGACAATACAAGCAATTTGACCTTAATGTTCTCTTTATGAAGTTATTTTAACATAATACCGTGATTACACGACTAATATTTGTAATTTCGATGTATTTTATCTGAAAATAGATATTTAGCAATCTATTACAAATATCTGTTTGAGTTTCAATATAATACCTGTAACTAAACCTTTTTTAGGTTTAGGTTTAGATCTATTTTAATCGAATTAGCACTTTTAGAGACTGATTTGTGATACATCAAAGTATTTAAATTGAATGGTGACATTGTTTCAATTATTCATTGCAATAACGTTGAATTCAAGCTTAATACAAGCTTTTAGAGTACGGTTAATTGCATAATAAGTTATTTTAATGAATTATAAAAAATTATATGAGTATTCATTCACTTTTTATTGTATTGCAGGAGAATATATGCAATTTGACCTTAGTCTTATCTGTATGATAATATTTTAACATAATACCGACAATTAAATATCTTTTTATCAGTATATCGATCTATTTTAAGCGAAGTGGCACTTTTACGGAATGATTTCTGACAAATAGATGTATTTAAATTGAATAGTGATGTTTATCAATGCTATAACATTGAATTTAAGCGAACTATAAGCATTTAAAGTATGATTCATTGCATAATATGTTATTTTAACATAATACTTGTAAGTATTATAGTATTCAGTTATTTGTTATTGTAATTAAAGAGAATACAAGTAATTTGACTTTGATCTTATTTATATGAAAATATTTCAACATAATACTCTGAATAAGAGACTAATATTTGCTATATCGATCTATTTTAGATGAAAACAGATATTTGGTGATCTATTTGGGACATTTAATTGAGTTTTATTGCGATACTGGTTATTACACATCTTTTTTACCGTATATCGACCTATTTTACGCTAATAAGAACTTTTATAGATTATTTTACGAAATATAAATGGAATACAAGCATTTAGATCAATAGAATAATGAGTTATTTTAACTGAATACTTGTAATTATAAGAGTATTCAATCTTATTTTATTATATTTGAAGAAAATACATGTAATTTGACTTTGATCTTTCCTGTCTGAAGGCATTTTAACATTAGATTCTGATTACACAACTACTGTTTGTCATATCGATGTATTGAAGCTGAAATCAGATATTTGGCTATCTATTTGGGACATCTAATTGAGTTTTATTATAATACCAGCAGTTACACATCTTTTTAATAGTATATCGATCTATTTTAAGGAATAGGAATTTAAAAAAAATGATTTATGAGATATCAACGTATTCGAATTAAATATTATTTTTTTACAGTAATTCGTTGCATTAAAGTTGAATTCAAGCAGAGTACAAGCATCTAGTGTATGATTTATTGCATAATAAGTTATTTTAACTGATTAGTAGAAGTTATACCAGTATCCAATCACTTGTTATTGTGTTTCACGAGAATACAAGCAATTTGACCTTAATGTTCTCTTTATGAAGTTATTTTAACATAATACCGTGATTACACGACTAATATTTGTAATTTCGATGTATTTTATCTGAAAATAGATAGTTAGCAATCTATTAAAAATATCTGTTTGAGTTTCAATATAATGCCTGTAACTAACCCTTTTTTTGGCAGTATATCGATCTATTTTAATCGAATTAGCACTTTTAGAGACTGCTTTGTGATACATCAAAGTATTTAAATTGAAGGGTGACATTGTTTCGATTATTCATTGCAATAACGTTGAATTCAAGCTTAATACAAGCATTTAGAGTACGATTAATTGCATAATAAGTTATTGTAATGAATTACAAAAAATTATGCGAGTATTCATTCACTTTTTATGATACTACAGGAGAATATATGAAATTTGACCTTAGTCTTATCTGTATGATGATATTTTGACATAATACCGACAATTAAACATCTTTTTATCAGTATATCGATCTATTTTAAGCGAAGTGGCACTTATAGACTGATTTATGACGTATAGATGTATTTAAATTGAATAGTGATGTTTATCATTGAAATAACATTGAATTTAAGCGAACTACAAGCATTTAGAGTATGATTCATTGCATAATAAGTTATTTTAACATAATACTTGTAAGTATTTTAGTATTCAGTTATTTGTTATTGTATTTGAGGAGAATACAAGTAATTTGACTTTGATCTTATCTATAAAAAGGTATTTTAACATAATACTCTGATTAAGCGACTGATATTTGCTATATCGATGTATTTTAGACGAAAATAGATATTTGGTGATCTGTTTGGGATATTTGATTGAGTTTTATTGCGATACTGGTTATTACACATCATTTTTACCGTATATCGACCTATTTTACCCAAATAGGCACTTTTACAGACTGTTTTATGAAATATAAATGGAATACAAGTATTTAGAGTTTGATTAATTAAATAATGAGTTATTTTAACTGAATACTAGTAATTATAAGAGTATTCAATCACGTTTTATTATATTTGAAGAAAATACATGCAATTTGACTTTGATCTTGCCTATATGAAGGTATTTTAACATTAGACTCTGATTACACAACTACTGTTTGTCATGTCAATGTATTTCAGCTGAAATCAGATATTTGGCGATCTATTTGGGACATCTAATTGAGTTTTATTATAATACCAGCAGTTACACATCTTTTTAATAGTATATTGATCTATTTTATGGAATAGGAATTTTAAAAATAATTTATGAGATATCAACTTATTCGAATTAAATATTATTATTTTTACAGTAATTCGTTGCATTAACGTTGAATTCAAGCAGAATACAAGCATTTAGTGTATGATTTATTGCATAATAAGTTATTTTAACTGATTAGTAGCAGTTATACCAGTATCCAATCACTTTTTATTGTGTTTCACGAGAATACAAGCAATTTGACCTTAATGTTCTCTTTATGAAGTTATTTTAACATAATACCGTGATTACTCGACTAATATTTGTAATTTCGATGTATTTTATCTGAAAATAGATATTTAGCAATCTATTAAAAATATCTGTTTGAGTTTTAATATAATACCTGTAACTAAACCTTTTTTTGGCAGTATATCGATATATTTTAATCGAATTGGCACTTTTAGAGACTGATTTGTGATACATCAAAGTATTTAAATTGAATGGTGACATTGTTTCGATTATTCATTGCAATAACGTTGAATTCAAGCTTAATACAAGCATTTAGAGTACGATTAATTGCATAATAAGTTATTGTAATAAATTACAAAAAATTATGCGAGTATTCATTCACTTTTTATGGTACTACAGGAGAATATATGAAATTTGACCTTAGTCTTATCTGTATGATGATATTTTGACATAATACCAACAATTAAACATCTTTTTATCAGTATATCGATCTATTTTAAGCGAAGTGGCACTTATAGACTGATTTATGACGTATAGATGTATTTAAATTGAATAGTGATGTTTATCATTGAAATAACATTGAATTTAAGCGAACTACAAGTATTTAGAATATGATTCATTGCATAATAAGTTATTTTAACATAATACTTGTAAGTATTTAGTATTCAGTTATTTGTTATTGTATTTGAGGAGAATACAAGTAATTTGACTTTGATCTTATCTATAAAAAGGTATTTTAACATAATACTCTGATTAAGCGACTGATATTTGCTATATCGATGTATTTTAGACGAAAATAGATATTTGGTGATCTGTTTGGGATATTTGATTGAGTTTTATTGCGATACTGGTTATTACACATCATTTTTATCGTATATCGACCTATTTTACCCGAATAGGCACTTTTACAGACTGTTTTATGAAATATAAATGGAATACAAGTATTTAGAGTTCGATTAATTAAATAATGAGTTATTTTAACTGAATACTAGTAATTATAAGAGTATTCAATCACGTTTTATTATATTTGAAGAAAATACATGCAATTTGACTTTGATCTTGCCTATATGAAGTTATTTTAATATTAGACTCTGATTACACAACTACTGTTTGTCATATCGGTGTATTTCAGCTGAAATCAGATATTTGGCGATCTATTTGGGACATCTAATTGAGTTTTACTATAATACCAGCAGTTACACATCTTTTTAATAGTATATTGATCTATTTTATGGAATAGGAATTTTAAAAATAATTTATGAGATATCAACTTATTCGAATTAAATATTATTATTTTTACAGTAATTCGTTGCATTAAAGTTGAATTCAAGCAGAATACAAGCATTTAGTGTATGATTTATTGCATAATAAGTTATTTTAACTGATTAGTAGCAGTTATACCAGTATCCAATCACTTTTTATTGTGTTTCACGAGAATACAAGAAATTTGACCTTAATGTTTCTCTTTATGAAGTTATTTTAACATAATACCGTGATTACACGACTAATATTTGTAATTTCGATATATTTTATCTGAAAATAGATATTTAGCAATCTATTAAAAATATCTGTCTGAGTTTTAAAATAATACCTGTAACTAAACCTTTTTTTTGTAGTATATCGATCTATTTTAATCGAATTAGCACTTTTATAGACTGATTTGTGAAACATCAAAGTATTTAAATTGAATGGTGACATTGTTTCGATTATTCATTGCAATAACGTTGAATTCAAGCTTAAAAAAAGCATTTATGGTACGATTAATTGCATAATAAGTTATTTTAACGAATTACAAAAAATTATGCGAGTATTCTTTCATTTTTTATTGTATTACAGGAGAATATATGCAATTTGATCTTAGTATTACCTATATGACTGTATTTTAACATAATATCGATAATTAAAAATCATTTTATCAGTATATCGATCTATTCACTTTTACAGACTGATTTATGACATATAGATGTATTTAAATTGAATAATGATATTTATCATTGCAATAACGTTGAATTCAAGCTTAAAAAAAGCATTTATGGTACGATTAATTGCATAATAAGTTATTTTAACATAATACTTGTAAGGATTTTAGTATTCAGTTATTTGTTATTGTATTTGAAGAGAATACAAGTAATTTGACTTTGATCTTATCTATATAAAGGTATTTTAACATAATACTCAGATTAAGCGACTGATATTTGCTATATCGATGTATTTTAGACGAAAATAGATATTTGGTGATCTGTTTGGGATATTTGATTGAGTTTTATTGCGATACTGGTTATTACACATCATTTTTATCGTATATCGACCTATTTTACCCGAATAGGCACTTTTACAGACTGTTTTATGAAATATAAATGGAATACAAGTATTTAGAGTTCGATTAATTAAATAATGAGTTATTTTAACTGAATACTAGTAATTATAAGAGTATTCAATCACGTTTTATTATATTTGAAGAAAATACATGCAATTTGACTTTGATCTTGCCTATATGAAGGTATTTTAATATTAGACTCTGATTACACAACTACTGTTTGTCATGTCAATGTATTTCAGCTGAAATCAGATATTTGACGATCTATTTTGGACATCTAATTGAGTTTTATTATAATACCAGCAGTTACACATCTTTTTAATAGTATATTGATCTATTTTAAGGAATAGGAATTTTAAAAATAATTTATGAGATATCAACGTATTCGAATTAAATATTATTATTTTTACAGTAATTCGTTGCATTAAAGTTGAATTCAAGCAGAATACAAGCATTTAGTGTATGATTTATTGCATAATAAGTTATTTTAACTGATTAGTAGCAGTTATACCAGTATCCAATCACTTTTTATTGTGTTTCACGAGAATACAAGAAATTTGACCTTAATGTTTCTCTTTATGAAGTTATTTTAACATAATACCGTGATTACACGACTAATATTTATAATTTCGATATATTTTATCTGAAAATAGATATTTAGCAATCTATTAAAAATATCTGTCTGAGTTTTAAAATAATACCTGTAACTAAACCTTTTTTTGGTAGTATATCGATCTATTTTAATCGAATTAGCACTTTTATAGACTGATTTGTGAAACATCAAAGTATTTAAATTGAATGGTGACATTGTTTAGATTATTCATTGCAATAACGTTGAATTCAAGCTTAAAAAAAGCATTTATGGTACGGTTAATTGCATAATAAGTTAATTTAACGAATTACAAAAAATTATGCGAGTATTCATTCATTTTTTATTGTATTACAGGAGAATAAATGCAATTTGATCTTAGTATTACCTATATGACTGTATTTTAACATAATATCGACAATTAAAAATTATTTTATCAGTATATCGATCTATTCACTTTTACAGACTGATTTATGACATATAGATGTATTTAAATTGAATAATGATATTTATCATTGCAATAACGTTGAATTTAAGCGAACTACAAGCATTTAGTGTACGATTCATTGCATAATAAGTTATTTTAACATAATACTTGTAAGTATTTTAGTATTCAGTTATTTGTTATTGTATTTGAAGAGAATACAAGTAATTTGACTTTGATCTTATCTATATGAAGGTATTTTAACATTATACTCTGATTAAGCGACTAATATATGCTATAACGATGTATTTTAGACGAAAATAGATATTTGGTGATCTGTCCAGGACATTTGATTGTGTTTTATTGTGATACTAGTTATTACACATGTTTTATACCGTATATCGATCTATTTTACGCGAATAGGCACTTTTATAGACCGTTTTATGAAATATAAATAGAATACAAGCATTTAGAGTTCGATTAATTGAATAATGAGTTATTTTAACTGAATACTAGTAATTATAAGAGTATTCAATCACGTTTTATTATATTTGAAGAAAATACATGCAATTTGACTTTGATCTTGCCTATATGAAGTTATTTTAATATTAGACTCTGATTACACAAATACTGTTTGTCATATCGATGTATTTCAGCTGAAATCAGATATTTGGCGATCTATTCGGGTCATCTAATTGAGTTTTATTATAATATCAGCAGTTACACATCTTTTTAATAGTGTATCGATCTATTTTAAGCGAATAGGAATTTTAAAAAAATAATTTATGATATATCAACGTATTCGAATTAAATATTATTATTTTTACAGTAATTCGTTGCATTAAAGTTGAATTCAAGCAGAATACAAGCATTTAGTGTATGATTTATTGCATAATAAGTTATTTTGACTGATTACTAGCAGTTATACCAGTATCCAATCACTTTTTATTGTGTTTCACGAGAATACAAGCAATTTGACCTTAATGTTCTCTTTATGAAGTTATTTTAACATAATACCGTGATTACACGACTAATATTTTTAATTTCGATGTATTTTATCTGAAAATAGATATTTAGCAATCTATTAAAAATATCTGTTTGAGTTTCAATATAATACCTGTAACTAAACCTTTTTTTGGCAGTATATCGATCTATTTTAATCGAATTAGCACTTTTAGAGACTGATTTGTGATACATCAAAGTATTTAAATTGAATGGTGACATTGTTTCGATTATTCATTGCAATAACGTTGAATTCAAGCTTAATACAAGCATTTAGAGTACGATTAATTGCATAATAAGTTATTGTAATGAATTACAAAAAATTATGCGAGTATTCATTCACTTTTTATTGTATTGCAGGAGAATATATGCAATTTGATATTAGTCTTATCTGTATGACAATTTTTTAACATAATACTGACAATTAAACATCTTTTTATCAGTATATCGATCTATTTTAAGCGAAGTGGTGCTTATAGACTGATTTATGACATATAGATGTATTTAAATTGAATGGTGATGTTTATCATTGAAATAACATTGAATTTAAGCAAACTACAAGCATTTAGAGTATCATTCAATGCATAATAAGTTATTTTAACATAATACTTGTAAGTATTTTAGTATTAAGTTATTTGTTATTGTATTTGAAGAGAATACAAGTAATTTGACTTTGATCTTATCTATATAAAGGTATTTTAACATAATACTCTGATTAAGCGACTAATATTTGCTATATCGATGTATTTTAGACGAAAATAGATATTTGGTGATCTGTCTGGCATATTTGATTGTGTTTATTGTGATACTGGCTATTACACATCTTTTTTACCGTATATCAACCTATTTTACGCGAATAGGTACTTTTACAGACTGTTTTATGAAATATAAATGGAATACAAGTATTTAGAGTTCGATTAATTGAATAATGAGTTATTTTAACTGAATACTAGTAATTATAAGAGTATTCAATCACGTTTTATTATATTTGAAGAAAATACATGCAATTTGACTTTGATCTTGCCTATATGAAGGTATTTTAACATTAGACTCTGATTACACAACTACTGTTTGTCATGTCAATGTATTTCAGCTGAAATCAGATATTTGACGATCTATTTGGGACATCTAATTGAGTTTTATTATAATATTAGCAGTTACACATCTTTTTAATAGTATATCGATCTATTTTAAGCGAATAGGAATTTTAAAAAAATGATTTACGACATATCAATGTATTCGAGTTAAATATTATTATTTTTACTGTAATTCATTGCATTAACGTTGAATTTCAAGCAGAATACAAGCATTTAGAGTTTGATTTATTGCATAATAAGTTATTTTAACTGATTACTAGCAGTTATATGAGTATTCGATCACTTTTTTTGTGTTTCACGAGAATACAAGTAATTTGACCTTAATGATCTCTTTATGAAGTTATTTAACATAATACCTGATTACACAACTAATATTTATAATTTTGATTTATTTTATCTGAAAATAGATATTTAGCAATCTGTTAGAGATATCTGTTTGAGTTTTAATATAATACTTGCAGCTAAACCTTTTTTTGGCAGTATATCGATGTATTTTAATCGAATTGGCATTTTTAGAGACTGATTTGTGATACATCAAAGTATTTAAATTGAATGGTGACATTTTTACGATTATTCATTGCAATAACTTTGAATTCAAGCTTAATACAAGCATTTAGAGTATGATTAATTGCATAATAAGTTATTTTAATGAATTATAAAAAATTATACAAGTATTCATTCACTTTTTATTATAATGCAGAAGAATATTTGCAATTTGACCTTAATCTTTTCTATATGAAGGTATTTTAACATATTACCGATAATTAAATATTTTTTTATCAGTATGTCGATCTATTTTAAACGAAGTGATACTTTTACAAACTGATTTATGACAA
>JAEMOT010003121.1:171441-204351 GCA_019297695.1 Apostasia ramifera | reverse complement strand
CGCCGTCTTTCGGAACTCTCTTTCTTTGGTGTTTCTTGGGATCCCCACATTCCTACGTCAACAATTTCAATGCTGAAAGTGCTTTAATTAATAATCCTACAGTTGGTAGATGTCATCATTTTTTGTCAGAAATAATATCAGATTATCTCATTAACCAAATTTTAATGAAAAATGACTTGTCAAAAGCACATAAAAACTGTCATTTTAAATATTATATATATATATATATATGATAATAGTGAACCCAGTTAGATAATTTTTATTAAAATAATAATAATTTTTCGTAATATATAAATTTTATGATGCATGCGTAAATCATTTGTCGATGAGATTTGGGAAAGAGTTAGAAATATTGAAGCTAACCTCACACTCCACAAAGGTTGGTAAGGAACAAAAAAATCATGAGATAAAATTTTACGTCTTTGAAATTTTTTTATTGAAAGAAATAAAATACGAGTTGGGGGAACTAAATGAGTTGCAAACTGAGTTAAGCACAGCTTCAAAATAGTGAGGATTTTAAGGCTAAAGACTGTTAGCATCTTCTCTATTAATTTTCTTTTTTAAATTGTTATGCAAAATATTTTTTATTTTCTTCTCAATCTTCTAGGGCATGATTAGCATTCAAAAAATTTTGGCTTTATTTTATGCAGGCTTTTATTTTCATGTAAAATCAATTTAAAAATCAAAGATAGCTCTGAAAACAAATCTTATGCACTCTTCGACACTATAAAAAACCAAGACTTTTTAATTATAATTTTTTATATCTAACATAATATTATATAATTAAAATAATTTTATTTTACATTTTATACAAACTCCAATATTAATCATTAATTTTATTTCATTAGTAATATAATAAAATATTATTATATTATATTATACACAATTATCAAGACGTGTAATGGAACTCGACTCAACACCCCTGATCGATCCAATGCCCAGTTGTAATCGCAATCAACGCCCACAACAAAAAGCCGCAGCTGCTCGAGCCTACGACTAATGTTATTTATAAGTATCAATTTATGTGATTTCAATGAAAGTTAACCCCTAACTCTAGCATGATGTCAGTTAACCAGATCACAACTTTTGGTATAAAATACAAGAAGTTAAAAAGAGTCATACAACAGGGAATCACCTTTTTGACAAGGATATTACTTCCTTGATCTCATTCAATTATCAATAATCTAAGTCCCCTAATCAAAGACTAGTGACAATTAATTAAGCACTATAAAAAAAATGACTTGTTGATGATTAAAAATAGACACAAGAAAAGGCCAAAACACAGAACTTTAACCAGAGTTAACCTGAATTAATTAATTACAAAGTAATAAACATATCAATCAGCCTTCTACATCCAGCTAGAACCCAGATTACAATCAATACAGTGCTTCATAATAAAAAAAAGGCAAGCATTGGCACACAATTATTCTCTCATAGATCCTGATCTTCTCCAATCTCTCTCTTCTTCTTGTTCTTCTTCTTCTTCTTCTTCCTCTTCATCTCCTACATACACCTTCCTCCATAGCCAGCATTCCTAAACAAAGCTTGCTTTATCTCTTCAGAGCCTAAAACTGCTCTCTGCTCCACATTCTAGCAGCAAAAAGCAGTGCATCTCCGTGAGAACTAAATCTCTATATACTCAAATCTACAAAATCATCAACAATCTCTAGCTTTCTAGCAATTTATGAACCTCTCACCTCTGAGCAGGAAGCCTGCATTCCGAAGTCGTTGAAGCAGCTAACCACGCACTGCTGGATGTCGAGGCCCAGGGCCTCCAGTGTGCTCACCGTCGACAGCAGCAGGCCTGGTTTCCCTGCACAGCAGATCTCTATTCTCGTGTCGCTTTCCCGCCTCTCCACGTCAAACTGCAGTTCATGACGCAAAGTCACAAGTCGAGAAGCGAGAAACAATGATAACTTGAGTGCTATATACCAATTGCTAGAGACAGTAATAACGTCAACCCAATGATGTTTTCACGTTCCTGAAATTATTTCCCTCATAAGAGAGTTCTTCACATCAATCATTATTCTCCTTTAAGAAACAATTGAGCAATTGAGCCCATCCAATCATTAATACAAAATCTTAAATGGTCTGCCTATGCACAGAATTAATCATATCACATAAACATCAGATGCCGAAAAATCAAAATAAGGACTGAAACTAACCTCCAGCCGTTGACAAGTTGTATGTGTAATGAAGGTGCTTCAAAACCTTTTCTTACTCGGATAGATGGCACATGCCATTAATGAAAAGTAGAGGTTTGGGGACTTTTAATACCCAACAATGCATCCTTTTGCAAAGGACGTAATCTTTCATAAACATCTTTTCATCAAAGACGTTTCGGTGATCATCAGATACCATACTTACAGGTGATGCAAAAACATGATAAAAAATCATGGTAGTTTCCAAAATTTGTGAAAATATGTGAAACACCTTGACATACAATTTCATGCTACTTGTGCATAACTACAAGTTCTCAGTAGATTTTGATATACCAATAACTAAAGAAACATTAGCGAGATACCAAGGACCAATCACCACGCCTTTATGCACAACAAGAGAAGAAGGCCTAGAAAATTGGTTAGCAAATGTTTATGCAATGCATGATGAGGTCTCATTAGGGATTATAGCAAGTGATTCTACATTTGAACAAAAGTTTCTAGTTTTGAGGTTAAAATCAAGAAGTTCTTTGGATGTTAGTGAAATAATAATTTCCCTAATACTAAAGTTATGAGATCAAATTTAGATTAAAAACATTTCAATGAGCTATGACATTGGTCGGGATTAAACCCGTCACAATGATCCTGATTGACATTGAAGGATGGCTATGGAAGAGTTGCACAGAGTTCAGAGTTCCATCTGCAGCAGAATTCTCCAATCTTGAAACAAAAATCACAGAATGAAATGATGAAGAACCGAAAATCGGAGCTCATACTAGTGATATACGACCTACTAATGTAATTAGTGAAGGAAACTTTGATTAAATTCATTGGTCCATTACCTTTGGGGAGTTTCTCACCATGATCTCATTGGAGCTCAGCTCCTTGAAGAGGCCAAGAAGGTTGGCTTGCTCTGCCCCACCAAATTCATTATCTTCCTGCAATCTCTTGATCTTCTCCAGAAGCTCCTTCATGTAGTCTATTGTGTCACCCAGTATAGATGTTCTGTCCATCTAACAACAAATGCTACCTTAAGTCAATTACCATCCCAAGATCTAAAAGACCAATTAAGTGATTATCAGTGATTGAATTCTCCATTTTACTCAATCTTCTAAACAACAATCACTGCATCAAAGTCACTGTTAATGTCATGATTCGGCGCTAGATGTTGAGTTATTGTCTACTTTAGCATGGCCCATACGAAGCCTTATGATTTTGTTCTCAAAAGCACCTTGACATCTTAAAGTCACACTCTCACCCCTCTACTTTCTGAATTCATTCTTATGCCCCTCTCATCGGGCATAAAAGCCTGCCAGTAGCCACTCTTTGCACCAATGATATCACAGTATCACGCAGTGATTGGTCCTGCCCTTTTGGGCTACAGGTCATCATAGTTAAAAACTATTTACGTTAATATTATAATGTAATGCACAAGGTGAAGAAGAAACATTTAGGTTAAATGAATCGAAGAGAACTTAGATAGATATGATGCACAAGCATCTAGATACTTTAGTGTTAACAGGATTGCATTGGATCAAATCTGAGTGATTGATCACAAATAGTTGAGATGAGCTGATAAATGACAATGAGGATGAAGATGAAGTTCTAATCAATGTGGATCTCAAGCATTCAGAAATACTCTTGCCTTACTGATCTTGGGAACCACAGATCGGAGCATCGAGAGCCGGTCATTAAGCCTTTTCCTCCGCCGCCGCTCCGCCATTAGGTTCTTCGACGGCATGCCCTCTGCCCTCCTCTTCCTCCGCTCGGCCGGCGGAGCCGCCGCCCCCTCCACTAAAGAAGGCGGCGCCGGCAGCTCCACCTTGGCGTCGGCCGGCACCTCCGGCGGCTGCGCCGCCGGGTAGAAGGGGGAGATCCCGCCGCCGGCGAGCATCAGGCAGTAGGCGTCGGTGAGGCAGTCGAGCGCCGGGAAGAGGGCTGGATTGGGGTCAACCGCGAAGGGGTCGAAGGCCGGGATGCCGTCGCCGGCGGCGAAGAGGTCGGTGGTGTCCTCCCAGGTGGATTCCGGCCGCCGCATGGCGAGGAGCTCCTCGAGGAAGGCCTGCTCGTCGAGCTCCATTGGGCTTGGTGAGAAATGGGAGAGATTGGCGTGGATTCCGTTGCCTGGAGCTCATGGGTTTTTATTAGAGAAGGAGATGAAAATTATTCCTTGTTGCATTGTGTTGATGATGTCTGTGAGCCCTGTGAGCCCACAGACCTCTCTCTCTCTCTCTCTCTCTCTCTCTCTCTCTCTCTCTCTCTCTCTCTCTCTCTCTCTCTCTCTCTCTCTCTCTCTCCTTTCCCCTTCTGTGTCTTCTCTATCCCTTCTGTTTTCAGTGTGCGTATGTGAAGCAGTCTCTGAGTAATTTCATGTCTCTTTGAAAGAAATCTGCAAGGCTATGGCCAAGCTAGCTTTGGGAACGGGGAGTAGGGCCCTGGCTTCCAATCAGGGCTCATGTGAGTCGAGTTCAAGCGAGTTTGTGTTTGTCGGTATTAATCTCCGTATATAATTAACCGTTAAAAACTAAAAATAGTGTGGGTGAGAGAGCAAATGAGCAATGACTGAGATGTAAGATGAAGTAAGAAATTTATAGTCAAAAGTCAAAATTAATACGAGATAGCAATTTATATTTGCATTGTGTTCTTTAAATACAAAATTTCTAGTGAACGTTAAAAATGATTGTTCATTATTACCCGACTCTCTTATCATTTTCTCGATTATGAGTTTAGTTTCACTTGTAATCAAATTAATATATATAAACATACATATGCTGATTTTTATGTTCCATATTAAATATATTTTACATTTGTATATTTATATAAATATTGTAAATGATATAGGATAAATTACACTTGAGTCCTTAAGTTTAAGGTATAATAATACTTAGGATCGCATTTTCAAAATTTTAATATTTGAGTTCCTAATTTTTAAAATTTTAGAATTTTTTTCTGGATTTTTATTATTGATTTTTATTAAAATTTTAATTATACTCTTCACTCTTTCTCTTTCTTTGTGAGCTGACAATAAAGAGAGAGAAAAATACAATTGTAATTTTAAAAAATTAATAATAAAAAATTTAAAAAAATTTAGAGGCTAAAATTTTAAAATTAGGGGCCCAGATATTAAAATTTTAAAAGCATGAACCTTATTTTATTATACCCTAAACACAAGAATCCGGATGTAATTTACCCAATGATACAATATTAAAGAAATGATAGACCTATTTTCTTGATTTATTTATACACGAGCGTTTAAAATCAAAATGTGTTATTATTGAGTTGAATTAAGCTCAACTCGAACCGGAAGTTGGAATTAACTCGGCTCAAATTCAACTCGACCTATTCCCAACCTACGTTGTGGGTTTGAGTCGTTTGACCCACAGGGGTTGTCGGGGATGGTGGGACCCACGGGATTCTCTGGCTCGTCATCCCAGCCGTTCTCGCAGCCTAAAATCCTGATTAATAAATAACATGCGAACCGTTTCAGTTCATAAGAATATGGGCGGGTTAACGGGTCGGTCCGACCGGGTCGCTGACCCGTTTGTGCCGTTTGCGACCTACTAGCTGTAGAAAAAACAGAGGAGTGCGTAATTTTAATCTCACTGGGTTTATTTAATCATATCATTCTAATCAGTTCAACATTATATTTAAATAATAGTATCTTATGTTTAGATTGATATTATATGTAATTATTTTTCCAACTTAAAATATATATATATAATTTAAAATGTAAGTGATATATAGAATTAAAGTTTTTTAATTAGAATTTAAAATATAGATAATAAATTTAATGTTAGGTACACTTGGGCTTAGCATCATTGTGTCAGGCTTGTTGTGTTGCACCATGTGGCCTTTGTGAGGCCCATGCGCATCTACCTGAGCTAGCAAAATAGTGCTGGCAGAGCATGAAATATATTTTAGAAAATATTATTTATATACTAAATATAAATATAAAAATGTTATGTAGGAACATAAAAATATTAATTAGTGTAAGCAACAAAGTGATAAGTATATATAAATTATTATTATTATTATTATTAAGAAGAATACTTTAGTATTGAATAAGATTATTTTATCAATATTTAATACTATACAATTTATACTTATAATATGCATCTCATGATATACTAATGTTTCTCATAATTAGCACTATTATGCTCATACGTAATATTATAATATTCATACTAATTATTTTACTTATTCAATTAATACTATTTTGTTATATACACACTATATATTTTATAATTAATAGTTTTATATTTATACATAGCATCATATAATCTATATATATTTAGCATTATATAGTTTATATATATAAATGTTTTATTATGTTATTTAGATATTATAGTATATAAATATTATTTTTTAAGTAATAATTTTATAACACTGAAATAATTTGTAACATCATAATTGTTCTCAAATATTAAATATATATATATATTTGTACGAGTATGTGTATGTTTTTTTTGTATGATTTTTTTTAATTGAGAAAAAATAGTTTTGAAATAAAATTAATTTCTTTATTTTAAAATTTATGTAAAACGTTAAATAATTTTTTATTTTAATGTTGAAGTTTATATTAATCCAAAAATATTATCAATTTAATTTTAAAATTTGTGATGCCCTCAATTAATTTTAATTCAAATTAAGGTTATCTTGAGTAAACAAAGAGCATCTAAATTTAAAATTATATTGAAGTAAAAAATAAATAAATAACACACAATCTGGTTAAACGAAACCCAAGAGAAGTTTGGTCTTTATAAAAAAAATAATTTACATTTATTAAATAAAAAATTAACAGACTTATTAGCTTTTCTGTCGCTTCAGACCAAATTGCAATGGTCTTGATATTTGAGTGGACCTAATTAAAAATTTAAAAATTAGTGTGAAGTAATTTTTTAGAACTGAAAAGTTGGGAGGACTAAAATATAAGTAGTCCAAGTCTTAGGGATCCCAATGTAATTAATTTTTTTATAAAAAGACGGTCGCCATCAAATTAATTATGAAGGTGATCAGGGCCATGAACGTTTAGGGTCCACGTACCGGAGCACCATGCATGCATGCACGTGAGCTAAGGCCGCCAGCTTATGTGCTTTTGATTTTTAATTATGCCCATTAATTTATATATATATGATGATCATATAGAAAATAAATAAATAAAAAAATAAAAGCTGTAGATCCGTTGGAAGTTAGCTCCAAACCCCATAATTCTCCAAATTTTACAGACGTATTTCAATATCATTTCAATATGTTGCTATATATATAACACATATTGTAACATCCCGTGATCTCATTGTAGAGATATTATCCGCTTTAATTTTAGAAAAATTACGTGCTTGAGTGCTTCTCAGAAGGTCACCCATCTCAGTGCTACTTCAACCCAAGCACGCTCAACTATGAATTTTTCCATCACTAGCCTCACGATTTTACCTCAAAAGGCGCTTCTACCATTTAAGAACACGTTATCTACTTATACAGCTCAGGATCTCTCTCCCTTTCTGATGTGGGATGATTCATTCCTATGCCCCTCTCACCACTCATTATTTGGCTTAGAAGCCTGCCAGGAGCCGCACTTTGCCTCAGTGATTCCTTTCTCTTAGGATATCAACCAGTTTTGGAGGGAGATCCTGAGTTGTATAAGTAGATAACGTGATCTTAAACGGTAGAGACGTTTTTTTGGGCAAAATCGTGAGGCTAGTGATAGAAAATTTTGTAGTTAAGTGTGCTTGGGCTGGAGTAGCACTAGGATGGGTTACCTCCTGGAAAGTACTCAAGCACGCAATTTTTCTAAAGCCAAATCGAACAATATTACCTCTGTAATGAGATTATGGGATATTACACATATTTTAATCTACTAAATAACATTATTTACACTTATATTTCACATTGCATCTCAACTATATACATGATATTTAATTTTTTTATATTTTTTTTGCTTAATATCTTGCATGATATTTGTACTATCGGGTTCGATATTTATCTAATAATGTTTAACTCTCAATGCTTTTTCAAGAAGTTCAATCATCACCGACAATACCAACTCGGCCTTGATGTTTGATCTCATTTGCGTCAGCCGCTGCCATCTGGCTAAATTCTGTCAAAAGAAAACTAACATATTAGCATTTTTTTAACATTGTTCCAGTCATGGCATTCTCTCTCTCCTCTAACTCATAGAGAATAGTAGATCTCCAATCACCCTTAGCCGGTCAATCGGTTCCGAATGACCTAACAGATTAAAAATTCACGTGTCTTCTTTTTGATATCAGTAATGGTCTTCTTAGAATTGACAGTTGCAATTTGTTTTAAACTTGTCATCTGCAACCACCGGCTCAGCTAGCTCTCCTATAAATATTCTACCAAAGCTACTACAAGAAAGGATCAAGAAATTGAGAGAAATATCAAATGAACAAGTTATTTATACTATTTTTCTTTCTTAACTCTTCCTTGTATTGATCTCTGGACTAGTCTTTTTTTGTTTGGCGCGAGGATCAAAACAGGACCAAAATGGTACTAATTTAAAAAACAACAATAATAATAATAAATAAATATTTTAAATTATTTTACACAAATTTAAATATAAAAAATATTATTTTACTTTATATACTCGACAATTTAAAATAAAAATATCAATTTTATTTCACATTCTAGACTAAAATATTCAAATCTAGTATTTTGATCTAAGATGTGAAATAAAGTTTATATTTTTATTAAAAATTATTGAGTATGTGAAGTAAAATATTATTTTTTATATTAAAATTTATGTAGAATAATTAAAATAATTTATTTATTTATTATTATTATTATTCTTTAAACTAGTACTATTTTGGTCCTGTTTTGATCCTCGCGCCAAATAGAGCCTAAGTGAAAACTTTTTTTTTGACTCCTAAGTAGACATAGAGGAACTCATCCCTGAACTACTATATATTCGGTGTGTTCTTTAATTTGTATGATTTTTGGCTTTTCTATACTATAATTTTAACAGTGAACATTGCATGTTGATGATTCTCAAAACTCCATGCTTCTTCATCAACAAATATCTAACACATATTACATATACATATATATACATGTATTCCTTATATATTTTTGTTTTTACTATCCAGTACAGAACTTTAAAAAAAAAAAATTTTGAATTGTTCGCAGATTATATATAGTGTATATATATATATATATAGTTAATTTGTATGTATATACGTGCATGCGTGAAAATTAAGTATGTTAACTAATTCAGTAAATTATGTACTCAAAAACATTTTTAATTATAAATAGGGAAAATAAATTAAAACAATTGATTTCAATTTTTTTTTGTTCTTCTTTTTAACATTTTTGTGTTTCCGTAGTTGCAACGATTTCTCATATCAGCTGTTGATAAATATAATTACTTGCTTTAATAATATAATAAAAAATTAATTACTTTATTCTCAACTCTTTGAAATTGACTGTTTTTTCTTATTATAAAATCATCTTTAAATAACTAACATTAATTTTAGGGCTAGTATTCAGTCAAAAAATGCTAAAAAAGTGAGGATATTTAATTCAATTGTGATATTATATTATATTATTTAGAAAAATTAAGTATTTGCTTTTATAACACTTTTAATAATGTTATAAAAAATATAATATTATCACACTATAAATATATCATCTGAAATTAAGTAATTTTTAAATATAATTATATTATAAAGAGAAATAATATTGTATTAATTTTTTATTATTATTTTAGAATTTAATAATATTAATTAAATAAATAATAATTTGGAGATTATATAATTTTTTTGATAATATTTGTTTTTTTGATAGAATACCCATGTGATGCCATATTAAAATATATAACATATATGTATGCTTAGAAAAAATTATCATCTTAATTTTTTAACCCTCAATTAATGTGGTTGATCTCTCATAATCATCATGCTAGATTATAGACTCTCACCAATTATTGATCAATTTTTTAGTTATGCAAAATTTTAAATATTATTATATAGAACAATAGAGAAATTTTTTATATCTATAAATAGATTATATCTAGTTTGAAATTTTTAATGTAGAATTTGCAATATTGCCAATAATTTTGTGTTTGTTTCAACAAATTAATCTAGGAATTTATATTACTTAAATATTAATACTATTTAGTATATATATATAATCAAATAACTATTTTTTAAAATAATATAATTATACATAGATTAATTGAATCAAAAGCCCTCTTGAATTTATTTTAAAATTTGTATAAAATATAATTATATGTGATAGCTTTGCTTTGAATATAATTAATTAACATATTAGAGTTTTGTTATTTTATTTAAATTTTTTAGAATAATTTAAATTTAGTATAATATGCGAAAATTTGACTTTAGTGTGTAGTTATTAAAGATTTAAAAAATATATTATTGTGAGATCTTTCTAGAATATGAAATAATTAACGTTCATTTTTTATTAAAAAATTAAATTTTTATCAAACATTAATCAATTTAAAAAAAAAACCCTAAATTATAGATAAATAGAAATAATTAAATAATTTAAATTATTTATATAAACATTGATTAAAAAAATCAAAGTGTTCGCCTCCCATCCCATCTACCGCATCAGATGTCTGCAAGTCGTCAACGACAATGACGTTTTTACCCCTCCGATCTCGCAGTCAATGTTTGCTTAAAATTTATTGAGGGTAAATTGCATCCGAGATCTAAGATTGAAATAACATTTTAAATTAATTTTAATTTTTTAAAAACTTCAATTTAAATTTAGGATAATTAACTACGTGTCATACTATTTCGTTTTACTTATGCGTTACCCATCCATTCTTATTTAATTACGCTATACACACTCAAAATATTATAAAATCTGATATACACACACTTTCACTTGTTTTCATTATAATGAACAATTATAATTTTCTAATAACCTAACTATAGTTAGATTACAAAAAATCTGAACCGTTCATCATATTATTTTAAAAATATTTAAATATATTTTGAGTGAAAATCTTAAAACTTTGATGTTTAGGTTGTTATAAGGGAAGGAAACATCCGTGACGTGAAATAATTTTAGGACAGATCAGCGCTTTAGTATGACATCGAGTAAGAAAAAATATGTACTATTAAGGGTAAAAATATAATTTTAATGATTTACTAATGAAATAATTTTTTTTCAAATAAATTTTGATTAAATTTTAATTTAAGTGTGTGTATGTAAGATTTTATAATATTTTGAGTATGCATAGCATAATTAACTAAGAATGGATGAGTAACGCATAAATAAAATGAAATGGTGTGGCATGCAGGTAATTATCCCTTTAAATTTTTAAAATTATGAAAGCAATGCAGTTTGCCCTCTTTTTTAGAATTTTACTTTCGTAGATATCCTTTCTTCATAAAACAATATAAAATTTGATTATTTTTCAATAATTTAAATTATTTTTATATTTTAAAGGATCACTATATATTTTTTAAAATTTAATAAAACAAATTTTAATTTATTAAGTCTCTTATTTTTTAAAAAAATTAAAACTTAAAACATAAATATTAATATTTTAAAAAATAAAAAAATGAAAATAATATTACAACATAATATAGTATAAAATTAATAATTATGTTTTGATTGAGATTAAATAATAGTATTTTTTATTATTTCAAAAATTTAAATTAAAGTTTTTTAAAAAATTGTGATCAATAATGTTATTCTGCCCTGCGAAACGGATGCCATTTATCATTTTATTAAATAAGAAATCAATTTTATATTTTAACTCAATTCAATAAAATTAAATTTTAAATCTATCATAACAAATGCATATAATATGCATATTTATTCCATTATTTTCATTGATTGATTATTGAGAGAGCGGGGAGTGACTAAATGAGAAGGAAAGGAAAACGACGGTCAATTTGGTTATAAAAATTATTACAATCATTAAATTTGATTTTTTTTATCGACTTCATTGGTTCTCCACTAAGAAGGCCTAGTAAAGAGTAGGGCTGTTAAAAATATCCGAAATTTGAAACTCGCTCGAAACTTGTTTAATTTTTGAATCTACTCGAAATCGATTTAAAAATTTTGAATCGAATCATGAGCTAAGGATTTTAGCTCGAAGTTCATTTCGAGCCAATTTCGAGTTGACCCTAGCTCGCTCGAAATTATATATATAGCATAAATAATATTGATATATAATTTAGTTGGTGGTTTAGTCGTAGAGTGGAGGAGATTTAAGATTTATTTTCCTCAAGATTTAGGGATCAAATCCTAATTCGAGTCATTTTGAGCGGAGCCGGCTCGAATCATATCCCATTTCGATTTCGGACCGATTTCGAGCCAAGCTGAATTCGAAATTTTCGATTTCGAGTTGACTTCGACTCACTCGAAATCGGTCCGATAGCAGCCCTAGAAAAGAGAGAGATGAAGGGCAACTCAGTCTAAAATATATTTCCTCAATTAAGAAGATTGATTTCTTAACTCAAGATGAACTATTAAAATTGTGGAGTTCAATTTCAGAGATCTAACGAGCACTGTTCAATCTAAAAGCTCATAGTTTCATAATTTCTAAAGTCGAAAAATGCATGCTACAAGATCTTACCTGCAATTTACCATATTACAAAAAAAAAAAAACTTTAATTACTATTTCATCATTCCTTGAGTTATTGGAGACTATTTAATTTCCATTCTCAAACTAAGTTTAAATAATCATTTTTTAGATTTTTTTCAAATTCATAATAATAAATAAGGGGATTTACTAATGTCACTCTCAGAAATTTATGCAGCATCTTTATCTAATTTCAAATGCAGAATGCTACTTATAAATTTAACCTAAAATAAGGGGTATTATTGTCTGTTGATGCAAAAAATGCACCACCACAGAGAGAAATGAGACGATAATTTTTACGTGGAAATCCGAGTGTCTGGGGGAAAAACCACGATGCCGTCCAGGCGATTTGAATCCACTAATCTCATCTCCTCTTACAAAGCTACCAAATGAGTTCAAGAGAGAGAAAGTGTAGAGAAAGAGTCGCCTCCCTGAGAGAGCCCGAGCCCCCTTTTTATAGCCTGGAGAGGAGGGGATACAATAGGTACGATCTGTTATATCTAACACTTATTCTTACAAAGGACAATTAGAGAGTGGACTCTCATACTGTCTTAAATGCTAAGTTGACATAGTAGTACGGAGAGTACGATCTGGTGATATCTCGTTGAGTTGCTATTCGACTTGGGGCTGCTGGTAAGCAGCTGTTCGACTTGGGGCTGCTGTTGAGCAGCTGTTCGGCGAGGGGCTGCTGTTGAGCAGCTGTTCGACATGGGGCTGCTGTTGAGCAGCTGTTCGGCGAGGGGTGTTAGAGAAGGTTCTAACATGTCCCCCTCCAGAGCATAACGCGCATTGATGTGCATGCTAATGCTGATTTGGTGGACCTCAATGGAGATTACTCGCTGCATAGTCGTTAGCTCATCATGATTGAACTGCTTCGTGGAAGCTGCAGATAAGAGCTGTTAGAGGAGAACTGTTCGACGAGGGGTTTTAGAGAAGAGATTACTCCCTGCAGTCGTCAGCGATGAGCTACTTCGTGGAAGCTGCAAAGAAGACCTGTTAGAGGAGAGCTGTTCGACGAGGGGTTTTAGAGAAGAGATTACTCCCTGCAGTCGTCAGCAATGAGCTGCTTCGTGAAAGCTGCAGTGAAGACCTGTTAGAGGAGAGCTGTTCGACGAGGGGTTTTAGAGAAGAGATTACTCTCTGCAGTCGTCAGCTCATCGTGGTTGAGCTGATGTGGAAGCTGCTGAGAAGAGCTGTTAGAGGAGAGCTGTTCGACGAGGGGTTTTAGAGAAGAAACTACTCCCTGCAGTCGTTAGCTCATCATGGTTGAGCTGATGTGGAAGCTGCTGAGAAGTTAGAGGAGAGCTGTTCGATGAGGGGTTTTAGAGAAGAAACTACTCCCTGCAGTCGTTAGCTCGTCATGGTTGAGCCTTGACTCAGTCGCCGAGGCATCATGATCGTGAGCTAGGACTTCGAGAAGGGGATTGCCCTTGACTGCCCGTCGCCGAGCTGGCTTGACCATGAGCCGGGACTTCGAGAAGGGGATTTAGAGAAGGGGATTTAGAGAAGGGGTTACCCTTAACTCTCAGTCGCCGAGACGACATGATCGTGAGATGGGACTTCGAGAAGGGGATTGCCCTTGACTGCCCATCGCCGAGCTGGTTGACCATGAGCCGGGACTTCGAGAAGGGGTTTTAGGGACCCTTGACTCTCAGTCGTCGAGGCGCCATGATCGTGAGCTGGGACCTCGAGAAGGGAATTTAGAGAAGGGATTACCCTTGACTTTCAGTCGCTGAGGCGTCATGATCGTGAGCTGGGACTTCGAGAAGGGAATTGCCCTTGATTGTCCGTCGCCGAGCTGCCTTGACCATGAGCCGAGACTTCGAGAAGGGGTTTTAGGGAAGTGATCTCACGTGGTGAGGGTTTTAGAGAATGAAATCTCCCGTAGTGAGGGTTTTAGAGAAGGGAATCTTACGTAGTGAGGTATCGTTCCTGCGTGAGGGCACCACTTTTTGATGCAAAAAATGCACCACCATAGAGAGAAATGAGACGACAATTTTTACATGGAAACCCGAGTGTCCGGAGGAAAATCTGCGACGCCGTCCAGGCGATTTGAATCCACTAAACCCATCTCCTCTTACAAAGCTTGGGGGTCTCTAATGGGAGACCAAATGAGTACAAGAGAGAGAGAGGGTAGAGAAAGAGTCGCCTCCCTAAGAGAGCCCAAGCCCTCTTTTTATAGCCTTGAGAGGAGGGAATACAATAGGTACGATCTGTCATATCTGATACCTATTCTTACAAAGGACAATTAGAGAGTGGACTCCCATACTGTTTTAAATGCTGTGTTGACATAGTAGTACGGAGAGTATGATTTGGTGATATCTCGTTGAGCTGCTGTTCGACTTGGGGCTGCTGGTGAGCAGCTGTTCGGCGAGGGGCTGCTGTTAAGCAGCTGTTCGGCGAGGGGTGTTAGAGAAGGTTCTAACACTGTCTGAAAATAATAAATTTTAGAAATATCGTTTGAAAATAAATTTTTTTTTGAGAGTGATAGATTTAAAAGTGCAAATTATCATATACAAATTAATATTAAAAAAAAAAGTAAATTACACGCAGGTTCCTGAGTTTAAGATTTAATAACGCATATGTCTATGTTTTTAAAATTAAACATCGAGGTCCCTGAGTTTTTAATAAATTATCAAATAGGTCTTTTTTTATTTTTTTAAAATTATCATTATACTCCTTCTCCTCTCTCTCCTCTTAATCCACACGCACGCGCGAGGCCGAGCGGCCACCGACATGTCTCGAGCTCCAAAGGAAGCTGCGTGGACGGTTGCAATCGGCAGCCCTCATGCGCGATGAGCCAGGCCGCGGGGACAGCCGCAGCCCTGAGACCTTCGTAGCTTTGCCGGCAGAGGTTGCAGTTGTCCTCGCGGCTTGACTCGGTGCGTGTGAGGGCTGCCGGTGGGGCTGCAGTCGTCCCCGCGGCTTGACTTGAAGTGCGCGAGGGCTGCCGGCTGACAGCCGCGGGACCTCGCGCGCAGGGATCGGTAGAAGAGAGAGGATATAATAGTAATTTTAAAAATTTTAATAATAAAAAATAAAAAAAATTATTTGATAATTTATTAAAAACTTAAGAACTCAGTGTTATAATTTTAAAAATATGAATTTGTGCATTATTAATTTTTAAACTCCGAGACCTAACTGTAATTTACCCAAAACAAAATATTAAAGAAGAGTTTTATATACCTTTCCCGTCGCTCTCTCCACGAAGCCCGTAGCGCACGTGGCCTGCGAGGCCGAGACAAAGACCACGACCCGCAAATTCGATTCGGGGCCCATCCCATCCGCGGGCGGGCCTCGATCTATTGTCGGGCCCGACCCGACCCGATCCCAAAGCCTTCACAAAAACCGCTTCTGGTTTTCCACCAGTTTCTCTCTCTCGAGCCCAGCCCACAATATTGCCCTGCAAACCGCCACCGGTTTTTCTCCACAGTGAGAACAGGACCTTTGTCCCGGCCCGGCGGGCGGGCCCCACCCGGGCCGGGCCCCAGGCCCGTACTATTTATAGGCCCCCGAAGAAGACAAATCATTTTGGGGGCAGTTGCATTTCCTCGCCCTTCGTGCCGGTCATACTGGGAACAAGAAGAGAATATCGGAGAAATAATTGGGTTCATCGAGATGCATGAGGATTTTTGCAGGCCTATCAGCATCAGCCACGTGGACATTTGCGAGTTGTCAAGCCTAGCAAGAAAAGGCGTGAGACTCTGTCAGACACAACGCTAAAATGAGCCGGACCGTTCCGCCTGACTGGTCTTAATTATAAACCAGCACTCCACCCAATTTAATTCAATATTAAAATTACATTATATATTAAATAAAATTAAGTTATAATTAATCAATCTATTTTTCTAATATTTATTTCTCAGTAATAAATAAATTTATTAATTTAAATATTTATTACATAATTTGATAAACATTATTACCTTCTTAAATCTTTAAAAAATAAAAATTTACTTATTTGACGACTTATCATAAAAAATAAATACTAGTACGATCAACAATCAAGTTAATTTTTAATTTAATTTATCTCTTACAACATTACAGTTAATTTATATAAATATTTTTTAGTGCATATAAATTTTTTAATTATTTCATATAATTTCTTTTAACATATATGAAAGAAAAAAGTCTAACAAAAAATTAAAATATATTTATATTAAAAGAACATAAACAAAACTATTTTTATATAAAGAAAAACATTCCTATTAGAAGAAATGACAATATATTTCTTAATGTTATTTCTTGTTAACTCTGCCATTAGATCTTACATGTCGAAATCACAGTTGAATAGGCTCCTAAATTAGGATTGTAAATGAATCTACCTCAGCCGAGCAGTGGCGTGTTCAAGTTTGTGTTCATTTATTAACATCGAGCCCGAGCTTAAGCTTATTTCGAGTTTTTTTGAATTTGATTCTCAAATATAACATGATTGGCTTAGCTCAAATTTCATGATAAGCTCTCTAATTTGTTCAAGAATAAGCTCGTATACATTGCAGTTTATAGATATGAAAAATATAAACGAGATTTTACCATTACAATAATGCGTTTATGATCAAGCTTATCATCATGTTAAATCATAATTTATGAAATTTTTTGTAGATATATTAAAATGTTCAAACAAGCCCAAAATGAGACACTAATCGAGCTTTAAAAAAGAATCATATCAAGTCTTTCAATTGAGCATATTCATGACCTACAAACAAATAACTCACGAGCATCGATAGAAAATTTGGTTCATTTACAGCCTTATGCTAATATTTAGAGGTCGAGAAAATAGAGAATCACATTTTAAAAGGCTGACTTCATTTTAAATTTTATAGATGTAATCAGCTGTGAATGTTAGTCTGATGGCTCCTCTTCCACATGCACAATAACACATGCCCTTTCATTCTTTTATATATTGAATCCTCAATTCACATTATTGAGGATAAATTATATTCAAGTTTTAAATTTTAAATATAATATTATACAAATTTATAATTTAAAAAATTCAACATCTAAATTTCTATGTCAAATATAATATATAAATTTAATTTATTTTTTAATATTAAAATTTTTAAAAATACCTAAAATGCTAAAAACCTCCCATATAAAGTATAGAATGTTAACTAATTAAGCTAAAAACTTTCTATTTGAAATATGACCTATATTTATAACTATTATATATTTACAATCATTTATATATATAGTAAATGTCACATCCTCATTTTCAAGGACAAATTATTCATAAAATATGGGGCAACTTACAGTTACAATCACAAAACAGATTATAAGAAAAATGTATCTTTATTAATCTTAGAACATAATTACACAAGTTCAGATACTAGACAGATCACCCAGAGTAACATTAGACTAGAATACAAGAAAATGATGTAAATATACTGCGAGATAAGGGAGGATATCAGTGGATCCATACGAGATATAGGGAAACATCGTCCCTGGAAAAATTTGGCAGTCTTCTTCTGGCGACAGATTATTTACCTGAAAGATAATAGTCAGTCACACAGATCGAGTAAACGACCTCCACCTTACAATATGCCAGGTGAAGTCATATAACTCAATTTATTAACAGACTAGATTATTAGATTATCATGTAATTTATGATATTTCATACTATTCAAGTATAATAATTTTTATATTAAAAAATGATCAGAATCAGCAGATATACATCACTAGTGTGACAACGGTAGTAGCTGATACGTCACTATTGTGACATCAGAATAATAGAATGCAGGTACATCACCAGTGTGACATCGGAATAATAGAATATAGGCACGTCACCAGTGGGACATCAGAATAACAGGATGCAGGTGCGTCCCCCACATGACGCCAAGTGTCCAGAAGGTGGTTCGTCAACCACCGGGATCCCAACGCATCATAATATCATATATCTCAGAATACATGAGTCCAGTGTAACCCAGTATAATATCTTGGCGTAAAGCCCAACAGAATATCGACATAAAACCATGCAGAATATAGCTCACAGAATATAATTTAAATTATTTTATATATTAGCTATTTTAATTTAATAATCACAATGTCCTAGGTTCAGTGAAAATTATTTACCTGAACGAGAGGCGATAAAAATTTATTGGTAGATGACGTGTTCCCTAATTAAGTTCAATATGAATAATCACTATTGAGCTTAAAAGTTCAAAATATTTAAAATACTTAGGTTAATTAGGTCAGACAAGCCAAGTGGATCAAAACTGGTCATTATAGGCCAAACTAGTTCAAATGAGTCAAACCAGATCAACTTGGGTCAAAATTGAGTTATTTCAGGTTAATGAGTCAAACAGGTCAAATTGGGTCAGCAGGGGTTAACTCAAGTCAAACGGGTTAACTCATATCAAATAGGTTAACTCGGGTCAAATGGCTTAACTCATTTTTTAACAGGTCAAACGGGTTAACTTAGTTTTAAATGAGTCGACACATATTTATCGAGTTTGATATGAGTTAAGTGGGTTGACATAAGTTAAACAAATTTATCACCAGTTAAACTAATCAATTGGGTCGACAAGAAAAATCGCTGAATATACTTTAAACTTAGTGAGACCAGGATTCTTACCTTTGCTAGCAGAATCTCGCCGTTGGAGGAGAGTCGTCGTTGGAGGAGAGTCGTACTAAAATGGGGTAAAAACACAGAGGTGAATTGAAGGTTGTGGATTCTACCTGAGGGCTCTACGGCCTATTTATAGGGAGATGTGAACTTATTAGGGCGGGACCGTTGGTGGTTGGTGGTTGGGGATGTGAATTTAATAGGGTGGAACTGTTGGTGGGTGAGAAGGTGGGAGAAAGGCAGAGAAGGTAATAAATATATATATATTTTTTATTAAAACTGATTGCAGATAATACATATTTAATATAGCACTTATTTTGGANATATATATATATATGAATATTAACAGGTATTTCTTAAGCGGATTATTACATCCTTCCCTACTTGAGAAATTTGGTCCCCCAAATTTACTTGAACAGATGCGGGTATTCATTCTTCATCCATTTCTTCATCTTCCAGGTTGCCTCTTCTACCATTTGATTTCTTCATAAAATTTTCACAATGGGAATAGTACATTTTCGAAGTACCTTCTTCTTTCGATCAAGATTTTAACCGGCTTTTCCTCATAGGATAGATCAGGTTGTATGTTTAGTGGTTCATATTTTAGTACGTGGTTCGAATCAGCTACGTACTTTCTTAATGATGAGATATGAAAAATATTGTGAATTCCTGCTAGTTATGGAGGTAATGCAAGTTCATATGCTGACTTTCCAACCTGGCGGATGATTTCAAAGGGACCAATGTACTTTGGTTTAAGCTTGCCCTTGATGCCAAACCAATAGATCTCTTTCTTGGAGATACCTTCAGAAATACATGCTCTCTAAGCTCAAAGCAAATATCTCATCTTCTTGAGTCAGCATAGCCTTTTTGTCGACTCTGGGCTGTTAGAAGTCAATCTCGAATTATTTTGATCTTTTACAAAGTGACTTCAATGATCTCGGGTCCTAACATTCTTCTTTCTCCAACTTCATTCTAATACAACGATGATCGATATTTCTTGTCATATAAAGCCCCATACGAAGTCATCCTGATGCTTGCATGGTAGCTATTATTATATAAAAATTCTACTAGAGGTAAATATTTTTCCAATTTTCTCCATCCATTTCTGATTGTCCATCCGTTTCTGATTGTCCATCCGTTTCTAGGTGATATATTGTACTGAAATTAAGTTTCGTTCCTATAATTTTTTGAAGATTAGCCCATAATCTTGAGGCAAAACGTGAGTCTCTATCTGATATAATAGATGTAGGTACCCCATAAAGTCGCACTATTTTATCAATATATAATTTAGCTAAGTGTTCAAGAGAATGAGTCATTTTGATAGGTAGAAAGTGGGCAGACTTTGTTAACCGGTCTATGATTACCTAGATAGCTTCGAATCTTTTAAATTTTGATAACCCACAAACAAAATTCATAGTGATATGCTCTCATTTTCAAGTAGGAATCTCTAGAGGTTGAAGCAATCCTCCTGGTCTTTGATGTTCTATTTTAACTCTTTGGCAAACTAAATAACGACTTACGAATTCAGCAATATCATTTCTCATTTCTGGCCACCAGAATTGCTCTCGTAAGTCATGATACATTTTAGTCCCTCTAGGGTAGATTGAATATTCTACACTAAGTGCTTCACTAAGAATTTCCTTTTCAAGCTCTCGGGAGTTAAGAATATAGATTCGATTTCAAGATCGAAGAATACCATCAGATCTTATCATAAATTTTAGATTACCTTCTTTCATCACTCTCTGAGTTATCTTAGCAATCTCTGAATCTTCTTGCTGGGCTAAGTGTTCAAGAGAATGAGTCAATATATAATTTAGCTATTTTATCAATATATAATTTAGCTAAGTGTTCAAGAGAATGAGTCATTTTGATAGGTAGAAAGTGGGCAGACTTTGTTAACCGGTCTATGATTACCTAGATAGCTTCGAATCTTTTAAATTTTGATAACCCACAAACAAAATTCATAGTGATATGCTCTCATTTTCAAGTAGGAATCTCTGATCTTTTCATGTAGATTTGGTTGTATAGAAAGATGAGCTACAGTTTCTTTATCATCACTTATTCAGGTCTCTAACTATAGTTGCTCCATTTCTTTAATAAGCGCTTCCTGATTAGTAAGAGTATTACTTACAGATTTTCAACTGAGTGCATCCGCAACTACATTAGCTTTTCCCAGATGATATTGAATATCTATATCATAATCTTTCAATAATTTTAACCATCTTCGTTGCCTTAGATTTAGTTCCTTCTGAGTAAAAATATACTTTAAGCTTTTGTAATCTGTGAATATTCACATTTAGTTTCGCATAAATAATGCCTCCAGATTTTAAGTGCAAAGATAATCGCAGCCAGTTCCAAATCATGTGTAGGATAATTGACTTCGTGGTTCTTTAATTGTCTAGAAGCGTAAACTATAACTTTTCCACATTGCATCAACACACACCCTAATCCCTTCCAAGAGGCATCACTATAAATGACAAAATTTTTGGATGTTGAAGGAATAATTAAGACAGGGGCTATAACAAGTCGTCTTTTTAATTCCTGAAAACTTTCACCACAGGCTTTTGATCACTCAAATCTTACAGTCTTTTTAGTTAATTGAGTGAGTGGTAGGGCGATCTTCGAAAATCTTTCTACGAATCTTCGGTAACATCTGGCTAGACTAAGAAAACTTCTTACTTCAGTTACAGTTGTAGGCTTTGGCCAATCAGTGATAGCCTCAATTTTGGATAAATCTATAGTTATGCCAGATGAACTAATTATATGCCCTAGAAATGCCATTTGTTGTAACCAAAATTCATATTTACTGAGCTTGACATACAACTTCTTATCTCTCAGTGTCTTCAAAGTAATTTTTAGATGTTCTTCATGCTCTTCTTCGCTAGGGGAATATATAAGTATGTCTTCGATGAACACAATAATAAATTTATCCAGATAAGAGTGAAATATTCGGTTTATAAGATCCACGAACATTGTAGGAGCATTAGTTAACCCAAAAGACATAACTACAAACTCATAATAGCCATACCTTATTCGAAAGACAGATTTTGAAATATCTTGTGCTCGAATACGTAGTTGATGATAGCCAAATCATAAGTCAATTTTTGAAAATACCTTAGCATTCTTCAATTGATCAAAAAGATCATCTATTTTAAGCAATGAGTATTTGTTTTTGATAGTAATCTTATTCAGTTCCTGATAATCAATAAATTATCTTAAAGAGTCATCTCTCTTCTTAGCAAATAATATAGGAGCACCCCAATGAGACACACTAGGTCGAATAAATCCTAAATTAAGCATTTCTTGTAATTGTCTTTTCAGTTCTTCTAGCTCTTTAGGTGCCATTCGGTAGGGAGCCTTTGATATGGGTGCAGATCCTGGGATATTATCTATAGTAAATTCCACCTCTCTTTCCGGCGGTAATCCAGGAAGTTCTTCTGGAAAAACATCAGCGAACTCTCTAACAACTCTTATTCCATCAAGTCTGGTTTCACTCTTTGTTGTTGATTCAATGTAGGCCAAATAAGTTTCACACCCTTTTCTTAATAACCTTTGATATTTTGCAAAAAATATAATAGATAAGGCATCTTTCTTTTCTTCTAAAAAGATTAATTCTCCTTTAGGGATAAGAAAACTTATCTTCTTGGCAGCACAATTAATCTCGGCATGCCAAGTTGATAACCAGTCAATTCCTAACAGTATGTCAAAGTCCTTTATGGCAAGGACAATTAAATTTGCAGGAAGGACGTAACCTCCAATGTATATTTCACAGTTTGGGTATATTATCCTACTGGTTAAAATTTCCTCTGAAGTCATATTTACGATATAAGGTGTGTCAAGCATTTTAGATGAAATTTTTACAGAAATTGCAAACTCAGGCAAAATAAATGAATATATAGACCCAAAATCAAATAATACTTGTGCAGATAATCCTGAAATATAGATCATACGTGTCACGATCGAGTCGGATAAGGAGAAAACCCGAGCTTGAGTTTGTGGCCTGAAGTTTGAATCAGGCTTCGGTGTCATTGGACAATCTTTCACAAAATGATCTTTGTTACCACATCTAAAATAAGCTCTGGTACTTTTATGATATTTGAAAGTAGGATGATGACCTCCACAACTTTGACACTTCACACCACTATTTATCGGCATTCCTTCTTTCTTTCTTTTCTTCTCGAAACTTTCCTCATACCTCTTTACTTGCTCATAACGGTGCTTTTTTCTCTCACGCTACTCCCAATCTTCATTAATATTTTGTTCCGCGATCAATGCCCTTTGATATAATTATGCATAATCATAAATCCTCATAACATTTGTTTGTTTTTGAATATCCTTTCGCAGACCATCCTCGAATCTTTTTGCTTTTTCTTGTGGATCATCCACTAGATAACGTGCATAATTAGAAAGAGTAGTAAATGTGAATTCGTATTTCATGACGGACATAGAACCTTGCTTCAAATGAATGAAATCACGTAATTTCTTTTCTTTGATGGCAGGGGAAAAATATTGTTGAAAGAAGTTTTCACAAAATTTCTCCCAAAGAACAGGTTTAAGATTTTTAAATTCAATATTAATTTGGAATTTTCACCACTTACGACCTTCACTAGTCAGCATATACGAAACAAAGTAAGCCTTTTTATCATCAGGGCACTCAATAAAATCAAAGATTGTTTTCAATCGATCAATCCATTCCTCCGCAGCCAAAGGATCTGGACGTCCCACAAACTGGGGTGGCTTTTTCTTTCGAAAATGCATATACAGTGCATCTCTAGAGATTATTGTATTATTCTCCCAATTTTCATTTGTTTGGTTTTGTAGTGAATCAGCTTGAGATTCTATTTTTACCTGATAAGCAATATATGTAAGCACATAAGTAAAAATAATACTTTATTTAGGTAATACTATTACATGCCAGAGAAGTAGACTGGAAGATTCCCACAACTGGGTTTGGGTACACTAGGGTTTTGAAGATGAGGTAGGACTTGGTTCAGGATTCTCTTTCAATTGGATAAAAGAACTCTTGATGAGAGTTGACGTCTCCTTAGTTTCCTTACGGGGAGTTCGAGTTGAAAGAGTTAATTCCAGATTCGTTGGCTTTGAGAAGCTGCTTGAAGGTTTAGGAATGATGAGCGACAATTGGTCTGAGTCCATCTGGATTTTTCTTGGTTCTAGCTCCATTGAATCTTTTGGTGGCTCATAGTGGCGGGATGCAGACCAATTATCTCGGTAATAGACTTCCATGACGACTAAAGCAGTGAGTTGATGATCCAGTCGAGGAATCTCAATCATTGAGGCCTTGATTCTATCCCAATAAGAGGGTAAGGCTATCAGTATACGTTGTTTGGCCTATCAGGAGTAATTTTACTTCCTCAAGTCTAACCCATTCAAAAAGAAACCAGAGTTGGTTAAGGTTGACCGCTATAGGTATGTTAGGGTTCATCTTAAATTCAATAAGGCGAATGACTGAGTCTTTCCTGAAATCAAAGGCATAAAGTCAATGAGTGAGGTGAAAGTTTTAAAGTAGGTCTAAGGTTACTTATAACCTAAGATCTGATATCAACCCGTCACAACCTCATTTTCAAGGACAAATTATCCATAAAATAAGAGGCGACTTATAGTTAGAATCACAGAACAGATTATAAGAAAAATGTATCTTTATTAATCTGAGAACAGAATTACACAAGTTCAGATACTAGACAGATCACCCAGAGTAACCTTAGGCTAGAATACAAGAAGATGATGTAAATGTACTGGGAGATAAAGGAGGATATCAGTGGGTCCATACGAGATATAGGAAAATATCATCCATGAGAAAATTTGCAGTCTTCTTCTGGCGACAGATTATTTACCTGAAAGACAACAGTTAGTCACACAGACCGAATAAATGACCTCAACCTTACAATAGGCCAGATAAAGTCATATAGCTCAATTTATTAACAGACCAGGTTATCAGATTATCATGTAATTTATCATGTTTCATACTATGCAAGTATAATAATTTTTATATTAAAGAATGATCAGAATCATCAGATATAAATCACTAGTGTGACAATGGTAGTAGCAGATATGTCACTATTGTGCCATCAGAATAACAGAATGTAAGTACGTCACCAATGTGACAAAATAATATCATATATCTCAAGATACATGGGTCCAATGTAACCCAGTATAATATCTTGGCATAAAGCCCAATAGAATATCGGCATAAAGCCATGCAGAATATGCAGAATATAGCTCACACAATATAATTGATATTATTTTGTATATTAGCTATTTTAATTTAATAATTACAATATCCTAAGTTCAGTGAAAATTATTTACTTGAACGAAAGGCTGTAAAAGTTTGTTGGTGGATGATGTGTTCCCTGATTAAGTTCAATATGAGTAATCACTATTGGGCATAAAAGTTGAAAATATTTAAGTTACTTAGGTTAATTAAGTCAGACAAGCCAAGTGGATCAAAACTGGTCATTATAGGCCAAACTAGTTCAAATGGGTCAAACTAAGTCAACTTGGGTCAAAACTGAGTCATTTCAGGTTAATGAGTTAAACAGGTCAAATCGGGTCACCCGGGGTTAACTTAGGTCAAACGGGTTAGCTCATGTCAAATAGGTTAACTCGAGTCAAATGGGTTAACTCATTTTTAAATGGATCGACACAGGTCATCTTGGGTCAAACGGGTTAACTTGGTTTTAAATGGGTCGACACAAATTTATCGAGTTTGATATGGGTTAAGTGGGTTGACATAAGTTAAACTTATCACCACTTAAACTAATCAAATTGGGTCGATAAGAAAAATCGTCGAATGTACTTTAAACTTAGTGAGACCAGAATTCTTACCTCTGCTATCAGAGTCTCGCCGCTGGAGGAGAGTCGTACCAAGATGGGCTAAAGACACAGAAATGAACTGAAGGTTGTGGATTCTACCTGAGAGCTCTGGGGCTTATTTATAGGGAGATGCGAATTTATTAGGGCGAGACCGCTGGTAGTTGGTGGTTGGGGATGTGAATTTAATAAGGTGAAATCGTTGGTGGGTGAGAAGGTGGGAGGACGTTGGTGGTTGGTGATTAGGGATGTGAATTTAATAGGGTGGAACCGTTAGTGGGTGAGAATGTGAGAGGAAGATAGAGAAAATAATAAATATATATATTTTATTAAAACTGATTGCAGGAAATACATATTTAATATAACATTTATTTTGAAATCTCTCGATAACAAATATACTTATATTAAATCCAAATATATATATATATATATATATATGAATATTAATAAATATTTTTTAAGCAAATTATTACAGCAAATATTATTTTTAAATTAAATTAATTAGTTACATACCACATTTATCTTATCATTTATATATACTTATTTATACAAAATATTTCTTTATACTATACACAACATAAATTATTATAAATATTATATTAAACACACAATACTTATAATAAAAAATACTTTTTTATATACTTTATAATATAAAATATAATTTATTAAATATAAATAAATAATATAAAATAACACATAATTACCCCCCTTCAAACTTTTACTATCTTATTCATAAGCAAATTTTATAACATTATTTGACTGATCCAAAGTAAATTTAAACTTAAAATCTTGCATCAGTTCTATCAGTTCAATTTTCAAAACAACCATGCTTACCACATAAATAATGAACATCTAATTATTTTCTTTTTCATTCCCTATTTTATTTATTTTTCACTAATCCATTTCTCTATTAAAAATTATTTTTAATACAATTCACTACATTTAATTCACCTGAAAATTTACATCTCAACAATATTAGTATTATAAACATTTTGCCAACCTATTTGATAATGAATTTGACTTCGAAATAAATAAAATCAAGTTTAAAACTTTAAATAAGTGAATTATAGATAGTTTTAGCTTCGTAACTTTAAAATGGCTTGAAGCTTCATCCCATTAAACAAAAAAAGTGTTTGGCGGAAACACTTTAAATGAATCAACTTCAAAAAAAGTTGAAGCCGCGGTAACAAAGTTGTCTCAAAGTCGAGCAATTTTCCATTAATGTGAACTTTAAACCTCAAGTAAAGCTACAGGATCAATAACAAATATGCTTAAAAAAACTAGCGTCAGAACTGGGAAAATAAAGCGTGAGATACAAGCACACAACTAGACAGAACTAAAAACATTTAACGCAATAAAACAGGTCCATGATTAACCTAGGGAAAGCTGGAAAAAGCACAAGCAAGTCTAGTTTTGCAGTCTAGAAACAAGCCAANGAGGGGGGGCAATTACCAACTTACCGTACATACATACGGCGACCATAACCACCCCTGTCAGGACTCCCATAAGGCGAATATGGCAGGGACCTGGACCTCTCCCTCCTAGATCTGCTACCGTAAGGTGATCGGCGAGGAGAGTAGTCCCGACCACCACGATATGGCGAGTGCTTTGGAGATCTACGATAACCGCCACCACTGTAGAAATCATCTCGTCCATAGCCTCCACGATATCTGCCGCGATCATAACGAGAACCTAAGACAATGAGAAAATAATTGTAGTATGAGAAGTAGAATGGCAATGGGAAACAGAATGTGAAACAGAAGGATAGGAAAAAGAAGACAAACTTAAAGAAGAGAACTGTGAAAGAGATAAACCCAAGTCTAGGAAATACTCAAAGAAATTACCACCCTAATCCGAAGGAATACCAGAAAATTGTAAAAACAATAAGAGGTCGCACATGAAAAGATAGTAGTATGAAAGAGAAAAATAATTATCCACTTCTGTAATGGAATTATCAAAATCAGTTTAAAAAAAAAGCAGTTCAAATTTTCAATCTGTTCAAATTTTTGAAACAACTTAATTTCAAGCGGCTTATATTTCAAGCAGTTTAAAGTGGTTTAAGAGGCTTAATAAGTTAAAGCTGTTTAAAAGCCTCAAAGCTGTCTAAATGCGCTTCAAGTTTAAGCAGCTTCAACTTAAGTTTAAGTTGCTTAAAAAGGATTACCAAATGCAGCCTGAACTCAAAACTTTAAGCAAAAATATAAAGCACACTTCGTTAATCCTGAACCAAACAAAACCACAAATCCAAAGCAATAAGGATTGATTGTTCTGAAAATAACACATTGAAATAAGATGAAACTCAAAACTTCCTGGTTTATACAGGAGGATTTAACTTACTAGAATCTCGGGAACTCTTCAGACCAAGATACTGCCCAGGTGTAGGTGTCCTCGGACGTTTCCTCCGCGACTGAATAATAACACACAAAAACTTGAATCCTAAAGATTATTTCCAACAAATAAACCAAAATAGCCTAGAGATGCATAACATAATAGTAGACAGTTTCGACATTCTTCAGAAAATAAAATAAAATGCAAATTAATAAGGATGGCAAACAAAATGAGTATGATCTATGATGACTAAGCACTACCATAATGGAAAGCCTAACAGCAACATTAAATGAATGCCAGGCATAAGGTACCATAAGTTCCTGATTACAGAGTTGGTAATGTCCCTTGTTGATTAATTGATGGTGGGGGGTGAGCGCTGAAGTTGTTTAGTTGGACAATTTTCCTATGTTTAGTTGATGTGATTCATGGAAAACAATTAGGCTGGCCATTCATCAAGCTGTAAGAATAAGTTGTGATGATGAACTGATCTTTGATTGCTGCCAACACAGCTGACGCAATTGACTTCTGAATATAACCAAAAACCTTCAAGTCAAAAAAGAGATGAACATACAAAAAGGCTCTCCATGCTATCTTATAACCTTATGAAGCAACTGTACCTTTTCCACAGTTATGTAACGGCCCTCCAAAACCGACTGATTAAGATATTTGATACAACGATCGGCCGCTTCAGTGGTTTCCATGGTCAGAAAAGCAAATCCTCGAGAGATGCGTGTGCGAGGCTCCACAATTAATCGGCATTCGAGGACCTGTAATATAGACCCCCCATAAATAACAGTGAGATTCAGGAAGAAAAAATAGTAAACTAACCTTTCCTTCCTTGGAAAAATGATCCTCAAGATCTCTTTCTGTGACCCTAGAAGAAAGACCGGTTATATAAAGTGTATTGCCAGGATTTACAGCATCAACCCTGTCCAAAATGCAATTTTCTATCTTAATATCCAAACCCAGTAAGCACCAACAAAAGCATTTATCCTGTTTACAATCAGTCAAGAAAAAGACCTTCCATGACTTGGAGAACGTGACCTTGACCTTGTCCTAGGACGCGGAGACCAGGATCTGGACTGGGATCGCCCCCTTGATCGAGATCTTGATTCTCCTTTGTAACGCAATGGAGATCTTGAGTACCTGGACATCAGATGACAAAAATAAACAATTGTCAAAACTAGTGGCAGACACTGCCAGGCAAAACAATAAAAGTTTTACTGTGAATTTTCCTTCTACTGATTGAAGGGTTGAAGCAAACACTAGCAGATACAATTTTACATATTAGATATTATCAGAATTTACATGCAATTTAAACTTGCACAATACCCTTCAAATTAATTCAAGAAACCAATAGGAGGAAGAAGCATTTTAGATTTTTCAAAATTACCTAAAATACATGAAAGTTAAATTTCTATTGATAGGCTTTACATCTAGATCTAAAGACAAGTTGTGCATACAATCAAGTATCTGGAAATTTGCAATATGTTTCACCAGAGGCAGGATCTACATGAAATTTTTACAGCAGTAGAAAAATTCAACTTTAGATATCTCAAAAATGTTATGGGAATTTAAATGCAACATAATCTCAGAAGATGCTCTTAGACGTTGGCACTGATAAAGAACTGTGCTTTTTTCAATAAGAAAAAGGACATGAAAGTTAATTTTGGTTAGATCCAAATCTAAAGAAAAAACTGCATACAACCAAGTAACTGCAACTTGCATCAAGTTATCAACCAAAAGCAATACAGTTTCACAAATTGCTAGACTAAATTGAAAATTGGAAAGGGAAAGCATGGGGACTAGTCATAAAACGTTTTTTGAAGGGTACTCAAAAAAATTCTTTAATACAAAGTAAATAATGTTTTCTCTCATTTCCCTCGTTACAAACTATTAGTATCAACTCATGCATCAGTCAATGGATATGTTAAGCATTGCAGCTAATAAAATACAAAGAAACATATACTTTTGATTACTATTTTTTTCTTTGAGCGATACTTTTGATTACTACTTTGATGAGTCAGATGTTAATTTTAAATTTTATTATGCAGCACTTTCTCTCATTTCTCATCTCCTAACAAGCTATTATGTATCAACTATGCATCAGCAATCCAATTAGTTACGTACATGCCTAGGCAAGTAATAAGGGTAAGTGATGCAGAGTTAAAAGATTCATAGATCCAAAGAGCCTAACAATATTAGACCACATAAGTTAAAATAGTTCCCCAACCATCTTAGTAGAGGAGAAAAATAAATTCAGAAATCAAATCATTAGTTGCTCAAAGAATAGACCAGATGCACTGTTAATGACATACCGCCACACTTTATTAGAGTCAAACAAAGTATATTATGGGAATGCATGAAAATAACTGATTCATAAATTAGAATGATAACACTGCTTTTATAAACATAATGCCCTTGTTTGTTTGGCAGTTTAAAATTAACCTGGTTTAATTTTAAACAGGTATATCACATCACACATAAAATTTAATATTAAAAATTAACTTTATTTCACATCTTACACACATTACCAAAATAATAACTAACTTATATCACATCCCTCACATGTCCAAACATAATAACTAACTTTATATCACATCCCTCACATATCCCAACATAATAACTAACTTTATATCACATCCCTCACATATCCCAACATAATAACTAACTTTATATCACATCCCTCACATATCCTATCATAATAATTAACTTTATTTCACATCATTCATAACTTTTAATAAAAAAATATTTTTATTCAAGTTTAATTTTAATTTTGTTAAATTTAAACTTTACAAACAAACATGCCCTAGTGTTAATATCATTTTGCACTTCATTTTACAGTACAAAGCAATTATTCTATCTTGACAGCTATTGTTCCTTATTCCTCCTTACAGGGTTAAATAAACACACCCATACTAGAATTCTTATGTCATGCTTCAGTATGAATATAGAACAAAAATCATTACCACGCACAAACATGAACTATCATCACACATCATAGCAAGGGAAGAGTAACACAACATCACCATATCAACTACAATAACCCTTCTATGATAAAATATTACAGGCCATCACAGTTGATATCATGATATGTTGTGTTACAATACTTCCATTTTCACAAAACATAATGACAGAAATGATGTAAGAATTTAACAAAAGCAAGCCTCTGGTCAAAGCTATGAGAAACGTAATTCAGACAACTATGAAAGTTGCATCACAATATCCTATTTGACATCTAGATACTTTAGTTTCCATTCAAAGATACTCTCTTCATATCTAAAAAATTTCTGAACCCCACAAAAAGGGGGAAATATTGTGTTCATTATAAACATATGATTAAAAAAATTCAAACTATTAGTTAATAAAACAAAATAAAATTAATTATATTATGTTGTAATAATAAATTGGAATATCAAAGATGGGGTATTAATGAAAAATTAGAAGTGATGAGTTATGTAAGACTTAAGTTGGGCATCCCAAAAATGTCGTTCCTGGGTTGGGTAATCTTCAAAATAAACTTTATAAGTGTGTCCTTGTGCATAGAAGCTTCCCTAAGGTCTATAGAATTATGTAAGGGTTGGCATGAATAAACCGTAAAATATCAAGTATGTAGCATATATTTCAGCTATCCTCTTGATTACCCGAATCTATATTAGTATCCACCATATTTTCTTATCAAGATCCTATCACAGAATAAGCCATAATCCTTTGAGAAGAACCTGGATCTCATTGACATCAGAAACAGAAGCCCTAAGGGAAACAATAAATCAAAAGAGTAAAACAAAAACTATCCTAGTCCTATGCGAATTAAAAACCAGAAAAAAGAAATCAAAATAAAAAATTTTGATAGAAAACATGACAAGATCCACAAACAAGTTTTTACCTTCTGCGCGGTGAGTCAGCCTGCCAAAACGACAAATACAGCAACAAGATCAGAAGCTAATATAACAAAGAAGAGAACCAAAATGTACAAAAAAGAAGGAAAAAAATGCTTAGAGGTCGAGAAATACCATGGTCCGACGAAATCACCTAGCAAGACGTGAGAATTCGCAAGAAGAAAAATTAGGGTTTGCGGTCCCGGTCTACGCTCGAGTCGCGACCAACGGCGCCGCGGCTGATAGTTATTTCCAAACACAACGTCACGTGCTATGCACGTGAACTATATTTTAGGAGAAATTACATGAATACATTAAAATTTAATAATTTCATATATTCACATCAAAATTTTTAATAGTAGGTATTCGCCACTAAAATTTATATTAAAATTATAATTAATACACAACTTATACTGCAAAATTATTATATATATAACAAATAATTTATAATTTATATATAATATTAGTGAAACTTATAAATATTAAAATTTTAACTATTAAATATATAAAATAATTATTTTTTCAATATGTATGATATTTTAATAAATAATATATATATGTAAAAGAAAATATCAAAAAAAA
>JAEMOT010003121.1:155405-170922 GCA_019297695.1 Apostasia ramifera | reverse complement strand
TTTTTATATTAAAATTTGTGTAAAATAATTAAAATAATTTATTTATTATTATTAGTGTTATTTTTTAAACTAGTACTATTTTGGTCCTGTTTTGGTCCTCGCGCCAAACAGGGCTTTAAGGCCTCGTTTGGTTTGAAATTTTTTTTAAACAAGTAAATTTTTTTTTTTAAATTTAATAATAAAAAATTTATTTTAATATTAAAAAATATGTAAAATATGAAATAAAATTAATTCTAATATTTGTATTTGTGTTGGATATAAAATAAAGTTGATTTTTACAGTTAAAATTTGTGTTGGACTAAAAATATAACTCGAGCCAAACGAAACCTAAATTTTTTCGGGAGCGTATGCAATGAAGGTTAATTTTAATCTGGTAAGAACTTAAAATTTTAAATATAAATAACTGAAAATTTTAAATTGTTTAAAAGTTTGAAGTAACTTAAAGTTTTAAGCAACATTTTCTATGACTTATTATATTTTATTTTCAGCAGTTTTAAATTGCTTAAAATCTGAAAGTTGCTGGGATGTTTTTCAATTTTAAACAGCTTAAGCTTAAATTATGCAAAGAGTATTTATTTTAGTATTATTTAGATGATATATTATATTATTTAAAATGATATTTATAAATAATTATAAAATTATCATTTAAAAATATTATCAATATAACATTGAGCGAAATGCTCCGAAAATTAAAATTGTATATTGTATGAGATAAAATTAATTAAGATAAATTGTATATATGTTTTTGAATTTAAGATATAATAATATTTAGATATATAATTTTAAAAATTAATATTTAATTTAAATATATATCAATCAAATATATTTTGTAATTTTTAATATTAAAATTTAAAAATACTTAAAATGTCACTGTTCATTCTCTCTCTCCTTCCGCTCTCCATACCAGCCTCTCTCTCCCCTCTCTCTCTCTACTGGCGAGAAGTGGGGGAGAGAAAAAAAGTCAAAGAGAAAAGATTAAAGGGGCGTTTGTTCGTTGTTATCTTGATATTATGTTATGTAATCTAGATATCATGATATTTAGATGTTATCTTTTAACTAATAATTTTATAGTCTAATAAAAAATTATTTATAGATGTTATTAAACTAAATAATTGCTTTCTCTAGATAACATAACATCAAGATAATATTAAACCAAATACCCTTTATGTATATATATATTAGATATTTTTAATTTTTTTAATATTAAAAAACTTAGAAAATGTACTGACTTCAGATATATATCTACATTGGAAATGCAGATGTTATATTTTTAAAATTATAAATTTAAATATTATTATGCTTTAAACTCTGAAACCTGTATGTGATTTGCACAATTAATTATCATGTTAAGATATATAAGAGAAATGAAATTAATTTTAGATTATTTTTAAAATTTAATTAATTATTATTTTAATATATAAAATGTGAAATAAAATTATTATAATTTAGGATAAATTACACCTAGTTTTTTGTAATATCCCGTGACCCCATTGTAGAGGTATTATCCGCTTTGGCTTTAAAGTTTTCCATCATTAGCCTCACGGTTTTGCCCGAAAGGCGCCTCTACTATTTGAAATCACGTTATTTACTTATACAGCTCAGAATCTTCCTCCTTTTCAGATGTGAGACGATTCATTCCTGTGTCCCTCTCATAACTCATTATTCGATATAGAAGCCTGTTAGGAGCTGCACTTTACCTTAGTGATTCCTTTCTCTTAGGATATTACCCGACGATCACTCATCTCCCTCTTCGGCCACGAGCATCACAGGCCCACCAGCTTTCGCAGCTGGTGGGCCTGTGATGTGAGAGGGGCGCAGAAATGAATTATCTCACATCTAAAAGAGAGGGAGATCCTGAGCTGTATAAGTAGATAGCATAATTTCAAATGATAGAGACACTTTTTAGGGCAAAACCGTGAGGTTAATGATAAAAAACTCCATAGTTAAGCGTGTTAGGACTGGAGTAGTATTGAGATAGGTGACCTCCTAGGAAGTACTCAAGTCAGACAGTTTTTCTAAAGCTAAAGTGGATAATACCTTTACAATGAGATCACGGGATGTTACAATTTTAGTTTATGATATAATATTATGTAACTCCATAACTTTAAAAATTTAATATCTAAATTCCTAAATTGGATATAATATATCAAACAGGTCTATTTTTATTTTTTTATTATTAAAATTTTATAAACTATTAAAATTATCCATTCCTTTCTCTTTCCCTCGTGTTGTGAATATACCTGGGCATTGGGCGGGTGGCCCGATGGGCTAGCTAAAGCTCGATAAATTTTGAACGGATTTGGTTAACTATTTTGGCCCGTAAGCCGGGCTAAGTCCTACCTGGGCCCAATTTGACTTAGTTAATTAAAGCCCAGTTAAGCTCGATCCATGCCAAACCCGGCTCGCCCATTGCCCAGGTCTACTTCTCATATCTAAGACTTCTAATTAATTATCTTTATTGATCTATATTATTTTTATGATAATATTGAACTTTTTTTTAAGTTTATTTATGTGTCTATAGTGCAATTAATGATAAATTTAAGCTATGGTTTATATTTTTAAGATATATTAATTTATTGCAGTTATTATTAGATGAGTCTTATATAATTTGATTGATGATCTGTATTACTTTGTAAAGTTAAAAATAATAATTTAAATTTTTAACATTAAATATTCTAATATATTAATTTAACATCCATTAAATATTATTTTTCACTAATTTGTTTAACTATTTTAAATTCATATACTAGGTAAGATATTATAAGATTTTAATAATTATTAACTTAAATAAAATTATATAATATATAATTATGGAAGGCGTAGATAGCAATATAGCATGCCAAAATGTATAAGACTTAAATTTATATTTGGATATAAATTTCGGGCATTTTGGGCCCGTGTGTAGCCTGTCCCGCACATTGGGCGAGTTTGATCATAAAAGTAGACCCGTAAATCGGGCTAAGCCCGGCTCGAGCCTGCTTTGACTTAGTTAATGCCCGGTTAAGCCTAGCCCATGTCAGACCCGGCCCGTCCATTGCCCAGGTTTAGTTGTGAAGTAGTGTGCGATCATGCACGGCCAATGGCTACGCGGTCCCTCGCAAAAGTGGCATGATCGTTGGCTGCACCTAGTGCAGTTGCACGTGAAGTGGCCGCTATGTGTGATTGCCTGCTACAGGTGGCCACTAGGGGCCTGTTTGTTTACAAGGTTAAATTTAAAAAAGTTAAAATTAAATTTAAATAGAGATATTTTTTATTAAAAATTATGAATAATGTGATATAAAATTAGTTATTATTTTAGTAATGTGTGTAGGATGTGAAATAAAATTAATTTTTAATATTAAATTTTATGTATGATTTGATATATCTGATTAAAATTAAATCAGGTTAATTTTTAATGGTCAAACAAACAGGACATAGAGGGTTGGCCATCCTTGCAAGGGGCTGCATGGCCACCGGCCACATGCGGTCGCACATAGTGGTGGCTTCGCATGCAGCCTGTAGTTTTGGTGAGAGAGAGGACAAGAGGGAAGAATAGGGCTGTTACTGATCCGATTTCTAGCCGAGCCAATGCCGGCTCGAAATCAGATTAATTATATTTCGATCGGTTAGAAATCGATTCGAGCTCGATTGGGTTCGACTTTGAGCCGGCTCGAGTCGATTCCAATTGACTTCGAGCCGATTTCGATTCATCGAATCTTAATTTTTTTTGAGTCAATCTCAAGCCAGATAAGCTCGATTCGATCCGACTCAATATCGGCTCCGTTTATTTAATATATATTATATACATATATTATATATATGTATTATAATATCAAATATATTTTAATTCCAGTCGATTTCGAGCTGGATCGAGCCGAGCCTATCCCGGCTCAAAATCGACTCGAAATTATTACCGAGCCGAATTTTTGGCTCGTTAGTCGGCTCATTTAGATCGACTCAATTTTGATTCGATCTAAAATCGATTCGATTTTCGATCCATTTTTGATTTAAAATTCATATTAACAGCCTTAGGGAAGAAGGCCAATTTTAGTATTTTATAAAATTTAATATTAGAAAGTAAAAATTGAGTTGGTTAATTTAGATGTTAAATTTTTAAAATTATAAATTTTTGTGATATTATGCGATCTAAATCTAATTTAAATATAGAAAAATCAGATACAAGCTGTTTGTTTCGGCGATGATGTTAAAATCTTTGACAATGTGATATATGAAGGTCACGCTTATAATGTATCAAACATGTTAGTTTTAACTATAAATCTAGAATACCAAATAGCGAACAATGACAAGCAGATTAAGTTAAATAGAAAATCAGAAGTTGTTAAAGTATTTGGCGATTATGGAATTCGACAAAAGGATATTATTTGTACAACAGTAGAAGACCTGCTATAAGATCTTCAAGACAACGATTGCCTCATAAGTATACTAAAACTTAACATGATATTTTACTTTTTACAAACTTTTTAATATATATAATTTTGTTAATTTTTATATGCAGATATAACAGCAATTATAATAGAAGTATAAGCTTTGCATATATTCTTAAAATTAAATAATTTTGCGGGAACTGTATATGACATTATAGCAATTGATGAAAGGTAATTTTATTATTTTTAACAAACATATTTAATTTTAATATTAAAATTTTATGTATTACCGTAACATTCCTATAGGGAAACACAAAAAAGAAATCGAGCTATAAAATGTGTATGAGTTAATTACTTAAAGATCTTAATAGTTAATTTATAATTAATATTTGGTTTATAATTTTTAAAAATTTGCTAAAAAGCCTCTATAGTTTATCCAATACTACATAAAAAATTCCTCCGTTATCAAATTTAATAGATTTTTAATTCTACTTTTAATATTTTTTTAAATTTTTATATTTTTATTATTACAAATATTATGTTACTTCTGATTATTGCCTTGCCGTCATAGTCTCATTGACGTTGCTTCGTCATTGTCGTCTTGTTGACACTGCCTCATTGCTGCTGCTTTATCATCGACAGCATACCGAGGGAGGGAGGAAAAGAGGGGGGGAGAATGGAGAGCGCTGGCATGCATGTGTACCTGCGTGGGAGAGAGAGATTATATACAGAGGGCTAAAAATAAAATTTTAAAAATTTAAAATAGTATATTCTCTAAATATCGATCAAAATAGTATGAATATATTATATAAAATCATAATATATTATATAATAATCATATTTTATAATTTATAATAGTTTTAAAATTGAGATTTTTTAATGAGTTATTAATGAATCAGACGGTAATTATTAATTAACTTTAAGACTTTTCAGCAATTAACCCAATGTATAAATTAGAAAGCAGCTAATTTCGTGGTCCGGGGATTCAATGGCGTCCGGCTCATCTCCTACAACTCCAACGCCAGATTCGCTGCCGTATGTTATGAGGCTCTCCGACTCCCTTTGCTTTCAACAGTACACCGCGTCTCTAAAATGTATTCTCTTCTCCTCTTCACCTCCGTTTTTCTTCTGTCGAATGGCTGCAATCGTGTTTTGTTCTATTCGCCATATAATTATCCCCAAGTCCGACCTTAACATGCTATTTTCTTGATTGATGATCGTAATGTTATATCTGCGTCATCTTATATTTTTTAATTTATGTTTCTGTTGACTGCTCCTGTTCGGAATCATTGGTCATGGAGAAGTTGTTTGCTATGTGGTAATGGATAACAAGCCGTTAGGGTAATAATCTGTTTCTTAATTTTGATAGAGATGGGCAATTTTCTGAGAGTTTACTGCAACTTTCGCAGCTGATCAGATAGAAAGGTTGATAAGAAAGTGTTTTTTTTACCTTTTTTTATGGAAGGTTGATAAGCAACTTTACTTAAGTTGCAAGGTGAAACTGGAAACTAATGGAGAGATAGAAGAAGAATTATGATGCGAGAAATTTGCAAGTATACAAAATAGATTCAAGTGATACAGTTGATGAGACCACGTCGTTCCCATGATGATTGAACACCTAAGTACCAAAATTATATGATATTTGCGTTAGTTTAAACCTAGCCAAATATTTAAAAGATATTTGCTAAACTACTGAATTTAAAAATCTAAAATTAACTAAACAGAATGTCAGAATTTAAGCTTTTAAGAACTTGAATGCAAATTTAAAATACTAATGCATGCACAAACCTTGATTTTGCAATACAAGACATTGAAAACTTCATGCAAATCTAAGATTTTTGTATCATGTGTTATTAAATTTCTTTATGTAAATCATTAGTCAATCTCTTAGATAAAATGGCCCTATCTCAAATCAATGATTTGCTATTGTGCTATGCAAATAAATCAATCTGAGATGCATTAAGGATTGGAGAAATTGCTAGCATTCAATGAAATCAAATGGACCGTCTACTCACTAAAAGCTGCACAAAGAAATCAGATTTTAATCTAGTCGCTTTGACTTTACGATATTGATGCAATTATCCAAACTTAACCCATCTTCTATCGGTACTTAAGGCAAGTTATAAAATCATGATAACGGTGATTAAGCATTACCAAGCATTAAGAGCATGCATCAACTATAGCATGAACTAATCTTAAAAATTAGCATGGAGGATTCAACACTTATTAACAAAATCTTGGCCACGGCTTTAAATGTGAAATGTTGTCTGGAGCATCTTAAAGGTCCTAGCAAAGAATAATTGAACGACCATGCTTGTCTATCTGGCTATCCTTGCACAAGAAGCTCCATGTTCATCTCCTCCTCACAAAAAACAAGGCTTAACTAAAATGTTTTAGGAAATGATAGAATGGAAGGATCATGCATATGCCACTCTTCTTCACGGCATGATGATCTTTTTAGATCTTCCATGTCCTGTGGTCTAGTGGATTTCATTCTCACATTGCTCAAAGACAAGAGGGATCAACTTATATGAGCTTTACCTTTGTTGATCTGTTAAATGAAGAAACTTCTTAATAAGATGTTTGGGTTTTCTCATCAGTTCCTGGTCCTTTATTTTATGATAAATTGATTTTTCTCTTTCCTCCTTTGTCAACCTAAGTTATTTTTTTTTTTAAATCAATTTTCATTTTGTGCTTATTATGGTAGAGAATGCTACGAGTATCTTACTAGCGCACTTTTATATGTATGGTTGTTATGGAAGTTTTTCATTTGCCTGCCATGGTTAGGCCCTTCCTACGTTGAAGATTTAATGGTTAGATCACTAAGGTTGCTTGGATCACTGGTCAAAATTGTTTTTATTGTAGCTAAAGATTAGAGTTGCATTCTTATAGAATAGGGTACTTGCTAATTATGGGAAAATGAGCAGATAGTTAATGAACCTTTTTGTAAGGAAAGGAAGAGTACTTGCGTTTAGCCTATATTTTACTCACTAATAGCAATATATTTAGCGTTTTAAGATCTTTGTGAATTAAGTTGCTGGCAAAGATGGACATGGACTCTTAGTTGTATTGAACAAATTATACAATGGTGTGACTGATTGCTTTTTTTGGCCTTCTTTTCTGGTTTCATTTACATTTTCACCCATTTTTCCTAATTAACTACATCTACTCTTGCCTTTTCTGGTTAACATAGTTCCTGAAGGTGAATAAGTTTCAAATAAGCAAAATTACATGTACTCTAGTTAGCATAGTACTTATTAAACCTTACATTTTGTGCTGTACTGCATTTTCTATTTTCCTGCTGTCATATGCTTCAGGATTTGACGTGGTTCATAAGACAATATGCATGACGTGGGAAGAAAAAGGTTGTGAAGCTAAGTTCTACAATTCATGAAGATCCCGGCTGCTATTAGGCCTTCATTTTTCGTTAATAGGAGATGCGAGCAAACTGTTGCTTTCAATACTTGATATAATGCCCAAGCCATAGTCTTGAAGGAGTTTTAAAAAAAGAAAGAATGAAGTGGGAAACATACGTTGGAGTACTAGGTTTATCATTTACTTACCTAATGTAACATCGAGTATTAAATTCTGTATAATTTGTTTGCACAAAAACTTCCATCCATGCTTTAAGTTTCAAAAAATTCCATGCTTCTCTTGGTGAGATGTATTTACCTAATTATGTAAAAATATCAGATAAATTGGAATAACCATCTGTTCTTACCTTGTCCTAAGTCTGTGTGTAAAATGTGAAGGTTTGGAAACAAACTATGGGGATAAAAGCAAGTGCCAGCAGCAATTTGATGACTACAAGGCATGCAAGATGAAAGAGGTTAGTTTTGTTTTGGATACTATTCTCTAGAAAATCAATCTGCTATCTTTTGTCAGCTTGATATATTTCCGAAAACTTATGTGGCCTATCAATCTTTTTAGTGCAAGAAAGCAATCACTTATATAATCTTTTAGTGGTAGTTAGTGCAAAATACAGCTAGATGTGAATGATGCTACATGTTGAATGATGCTTTTGCCATGTCTCTCTATTTGATCGCTTACATGGCATCGTATTTAGTCTAATCAACTATCCAACTTTAATTGACTTAATATATCTTTCAATTTTCAAGTTAATTCAGTGAAAAATTCGTTGTTCTATATTATTTAAAATCATATCAAACATACTAGCTTAGTGACTATAGCACTTGACTGCATTTATAGGTTAATTGCCTCTTTTATATAAACTTTTATTATATAACTTATCGATATATGTTGTTGTGAAAATCTATTAATGGCACACAAAGTACTTTAATCCCGCAAGGTAGAGCTCAGCTCATGGAGTCCATGACATAGTTAGTTGAGGGGGCACGAGAGGAGGGAAAAATTATATTAAATAACTTATCAATATATGTTGATGCGAAAATTCTATAGTGGTAGATGAAGTACTCTGATCTCATATGGGAGAGCTCGGGTCATGGATTTCATGATGCGGTTAGTTGTGAGGAGATGAGAGAGGTAGGAAGGATGTTTGAATTGTTGTTGTTGCAATCGTCATTATATCTCAAGGCCTCCTCTTTTAGGGCTTTTACAATAGTCTTTCACAGTCTCTTTGCTTTTAATGTTGCTTCCAATTTGACTTCATATGTTGGGGTTATCACCATCTTCAACAAGTAGGAGTTATTGTTGTAAGGTTAGGTGGTCACCATCTAATAGTGGAGAACATGGCTGATGTGGAAAGTGGCATAGAGACATCGGAAGTCCTACCTCCACAAAAGGAGGGATGCTCTCACCTATATTGCCTAATTTTATTGTCTTCTTCCTTTTGTCATGAGAAGAGGGGTGGGTCTAATTATTTGTTAAAAAATAATTTTAGTTAAAAATTGAAAAAAAATCTTGTATAGTCCAAGTCAATTCAGCATAATACTGCACAAATACGACTTCTTGTTTTCATTGTCTGACTCCTCAATCAGGATTTCTCTTGTTTTTCTTTAGACTGGTCTAGCACTCTGTAACCATCTTACATTCTCTGGTTTTATTTCTGGCTGACAATATCCACGATTCCACAGCTATCTTCTGATGAGAGCCTTGATCCCTTTCTCCATTCGGCGAAAATTTCAGAATATGTCATGTTTTATTTTTCATTTTTACAAAATGATCTCCATGTTAAACTAATTTCAAAATAGGTTACTGATTTATGCTTAATCATAAAGACACATCAGGTTACATACAAGTATAAGCTGTGTTTTTGAATCACGACTACCAGAGGAGTTTTTGTGATATTATATTGAAATTGGCGGTTGTTTTGTAATAACTAATAAAAAGATTGTTTTGATGTGGTTCTTTAATCTTATTTCCTTTATATCCCAAAAATATGGTGGAACTGATAACTAACCAGCACAGCCATCTTCTGCTCATTTTCTCCCATTCTGGATGGTAGCAAAAGAAGTCAACTGTTTATGTATTATTTGTTTTCAAATCTTTTATCGCATTTTGTGATGCTAGAGAAGGAACTCAATTGTTATTTTGTGATTTTGAAATGCCTAACTTAGCTTTTGATTACCGCGCTCTATTAGAGTTGCCCAACTTTGTTTGCTCAAAATTTGGATGAAGTAGTTTAGTTCCCTCAATGCGCTTCCTGCTCTGATTAAGGGGTGATTTACGAGTTTAACCCTGGTTTAATTTTTATCGGAAAATACAGTTTCATTAGAGTTCAATGAACAGAAACCAAAGGTAGATAAGTTTCTTTTATTTTGAACAAATGACTATTTCGAATCCAAACCTAGCCTTTAATTTGTGCCAAACTAATATGGAACCAGTTTAACCGGTTTGAAATTGCCCTTTCAAGTTTTCTCTTAAGAAACCTACATGCCTATGAAGATGCTTGTCAGATAATCAGAGAATACACTGGTTCTGGTTTATTTCCATTGCATATGGGTTTGGTTGGACCAGACTTGGTTTGATCCCATCCAGACCGGTTCCGAATCCAGGTCCAAAGCAGACGTTCATTTCTGGGTTCCCGTGTGGAATTGGAATCGGTTTCAGGCTATTGATTCTTTATATATTGTTTGTTGCTAAAAAAATTTTTATTTTTCATTTCAATAAATTTGAAAAAAGATATTTACGCTACAATAAATACATTTTGAAAACATTAGTACTACTACTTTACAAAGATTTGTTTTGCAAAATTTTCATCTTTGGAACTGGTGCTTGAACTCATCAATGGAGTCCAGTTGTTGGTTCTAGGATTTTGCTTCGAGTCACTCCTTTAAACATCGACATCGTCGATAAAGTTCAGTTGTTGGTTCAAAGATTTTACTTTGAATCACTCCTTCAAGCAGGTCAGCATGCGTGAAAAGAAAGTTGATATTATTTTTTTCATCATGGATTTATTTGATATCATATTCTAACCTTATGGACTTCTATGATATATACCCAAAAAAAATTTCTAATAGGCCAACACATGCTCAGTGTTCCAGCCAATTGTTTATAAACTTTATTCTTTTTTTTTATATATAATTTGAATCGAATTTGTTCCCATTTGGCATTTTCAACCATTTCGGAACTGTTTCTAGCTAATTCTCGATTCACAAATCATAGAACTTGTTTAGTCCAGTTTCTTGGATAAGAATTAGTCTGATGTCTGATTCGTAGTGTTCTTCTAGCCCAGTGGAGAATAAGCTTGCTGGGAATCAGGGTATCAGGTTTGAACTACAGATCACCACAATTTCTAATTAGAGAGAGAAATTGTGATGTCAAAAGGTTAAATTAAGAAAAAAGAATCGGTTTGATTCTAATGATTCCTTCCGATTCAGGTCTCGTTAGAAGTAGTCTGGAAATTCTTTACCAATATCTGTTCCTTCAGAAAAGAGAAATATCTGTTTCTGAAAATGAGAACATAAGAAGACTATTTAATGATGACGATGATATCAGCAATATTTAAAACATAATCAAGTAAACAATTGCTGCATTCTTTTTTTAGGCTTTTAGCATCTGCATTTAAGGATTGACTACTCTATTTCTAACTTCACAGAGGGAACTTCGGCTGGAGCGCAACAGAAGCAGATCTTTGTTTCAGTAAAACCCATGAATGAGCTCTTATATATTCGATGAGTAAGTGGGAAACGAACTTCTTCAAAATAACCGAAGCATCATGAAAATTGCGAATTATCGACCTATTCAGTTAGTTTTAATGGTACCAGTGAAGAGAAAATGTGTGAATGACTTTTGTGCTTAAATTAGCACAGTGGAGTTTGGTCACGAATGCTCCACTTAGCTGTTTGGTTGGAGGCCAGGTCAAGGCCAAAATGGCCTCCAATCATTTTATTTAAAATTAAAAATAAAAATTAAGTATAATGTGTTAAAAATTATATAAATTACTTATAAAAATTAAATTTTTTATATTAAAATTTATGTATTGTGTATAAAAAATAAATTTTTTTAAAATAAAATTATTGGAGGCCATTTTGGCCATGATCATGACCAAAACAGCCTCCAACCAAACATTTAGAGTTCATCTTAGATTTTAGGGTAAATCGCATTTTGGGCTCTTGATACTGGACAAACATTGTTAATAAGTTCTTTCTTGCATCCTCAATTTAGGTCCATTAGGGTTAAAATGATCTTTTCGCCGAATTGTCGTTAGCTCTCAATTAATGATGGGGATATTGCAGAAAAAAAAAATTTATGATAAGATTAGAAAGGCAATTCTGTCATAATTTTTTTTTTCAAATGTTTTATCAATATACACGACTTTTGCCCAAAAAAATGTAGCAAAATGGGCCCAGCAAATGCTATGTGAGGTACTTAAAACGAGGATTTTAAAAAAAGTTGGATTCTATTTGCAGTGTTAGTCTAATCTTAAGAGCCCAAATGCAATTTACCTTAGATTTTACTATTCTAGTTTGTTCTTGGTAGGTGAATTTTTAACTGTTGAAATTTGGTTCCACCTGATTGTGCCTATTACATAACTTAATAGATTAAGAAGATATGTGACAGCCTCCCATTTATCTCGAGAAGGGTTTTGTGTGGCAGTTTCGTAGGTGATTGATAGCTTTTCACTACTAATACTATTGACCTTATTTATAGATACCAACCTTCTTCCTAGGATGAGGGATCCTTGGAATAGGGCTGTTAACGATCCGATCTCGAGCCGAATTGGCCTCGGCTCAAGATTGAATTGAAAATTTTTTATTTGATCTGGAGAATGAACGAGAAGAGTTCGATCTGATTTGATTCGAGTTGGGTCTGGCTCATTTGTTATCGATTCAAGCTTGATTCGAGCCAAAATTGATTTGATTTTCGATTAATTTTTGATCTTTTAGCCAAATATTATGTGTAAATATATTTGTTCATTCAATCAGTTTAAATTATGATTATTTGTTGTGATCTATTATTTAAAGATAAAAAAAAATTTACAATAAATATTATTTAAATAACTATAGAAAAAATTCTAATGAAGTCTTTTGTTAGACTACTGAAAAAAAAAAATATACTAAATCTAGTTATATATATATATATAATTATATATATATATAATATCTTTTGTTTTTTAATCGATCTGATTTCGAGTCATCTTATTGATTCGATCCTATATTGACTTAAGATTGGATTGATAAAATTTTCGAGCCAAAAAAATAGCTCGTTAGCCGGCTCGTTTGGGTTGAATTGAACTCGATTCGATATAAAATTTCATTCAACTTTCGAGCCATCTTTGATCTTTGAGCAAAATTAACAGTCTTACCTTGGATCTTGATTTGATAATTAAAATGCTCCTAAATTTTTCTGAGTCCTTCCACTATAATCTTGAAAGATCCTTTTGCTCCACTCGGTTCATGAACGTAAGAGGATCTTTTGGAATCTCGTGAGATTGTGTGTTCTCTCTAGTTGCTTTGTTTTATTTTTTGATATCTTTTTGTAGAGCTACATCGTAGACCAAATTATTCTCCCTCGAGATCCAACGCTCCGCTTCGACCGATTGATTCTCCTGCTCGGCACTAATTAATTTTAATTGATGAAACAGTTAAAAGTTTATGCTCCATACTGCATAAATTAAAGATTGAAACTTATATTCTTGTTAAACAGATAAGAAATGCTTTCTAGTTCTTATTCATTTTGGCTAAATTATAGGATTGATTAATCTTTCCAAACTAACCTAACTTAAATCCACACAAATTTTTATTCGAATATCATTTTCAAACCTATAAATTTATATATATCATCTAAATTTTAAATATTATTCATACATGCATGTCTTCTAAAATATTTATATTACTAAATTACCTGATATATATCTATTGTTAAAAAGGCCATAAACTATTTTAATTAAAATATAGTATATTAAAAATTTTTTATTATTAAAATGTACGTATATATAATATTAATAATTTCAATTGTACCAGTATTATATAAAATTAAAAAAAATAAGTGGTACTTTTTCAGCTTTAAGCTTGTTTGAGAATCAGATAGTTTTAAATTTGGATCATATTATTTTCATAATTATTAAATGAGATTGAAAAAGTTATGGTGCCAGCTGTGATATAAAAAAAAATTTAAAATATATTTATAAAGTTGAAAAATTAATAAAGTGATTTAAAATTTGATGTGTGTAAATTATGGTTTTTAAAATAGTATATCTTCCCTGATAGATTAGAGGAAAAAAAAATTTAAAAAAATTATAATTTCTTAAAAATAATGTATATAATATGAAATTAAGTGAATTAATTATATTTAAAATTATATTGGATATGAAATAAAGTTGATTGATTTATTTAGAATTATATTGAATATAAAACAATTATTTAATATTAAAATTTATATAAATTATTTTTTAAAATAAATTAAAAATTTTAGTTATAACTATTGTAGCCATTATTGTGATTCGAAACAAATTTAAAATTTTGATTGTCTAGACCTTGTTTAGTTTTTGGGAAAAAAAGTCATGACTATAACAGTCGTAATAAAATTTTTAATTTATTTAAAAAAAATTAAAAAATATTTTATATTTTATTTTACATAAATTTTAATATTAAATAATTATTTTATTTCACATCTAATATAATTTTAAATAAATTAATCAATTTTATTTTACATTAAACATGTTTTTTTATAAATATTTAATTCAATTTTAATATAATTAATTTATTTATATTTTATATTATATATATATATTTAAAAAAATAAAATTTTAATTAATCTTTTTTTTTTTTATGTTTTAACCAAATCGTGGCTAAAGTTGAAATTTGAGAATGGAGTTTGTAGGATCAAAGACATCTTTTATAAAGCAGCTCACCCTCCTCTCACATCAATAGTAAGAAGATCGTCAGCCCATTAATGGATATCTCCTCCACCTCCTCTCTCTCCTGGACCTCCATCTCTTCTTCCTCCTCCTCATCCTCCATGTCGGACGTCCACAGCTCCTGGGCCCCTCTACCGCCGCCCACAAAACCTTCTTCTCCGCAGCTAACGTCGGCGCCGGTGGTATTGTTCTGGTACGGTGACCGCGGTCACAGTGGAAGCTCAGAGCCGGCGAGATCGGCCGGGAAATTCCTGCAGGAATGCTGGAGGTGCAAGCGGTGGATGGGGCCCGGAATGGACGCCTTTATGTACGGAGGGTCGGCGTTCTGCAGCGTCGAGTGCCGGCTACAGCAGATCGAGATCGATGCCGCCGCCGGAGTGTAGCCCAGGAGGAAGCGAATGATGCTATTCGGTGCCAGCGGCGCCGCCTTAGCGGGGGTGGAGGAGATGAGAGACGGCGGTGATCACCGGCGGAGAATTTTAGCTCCCGGTGGTGGAGAGCCGGAGCTGTAGCTGTTGGTAGGCCTGTGCATTCGGTTTTGATATTTGGGATACCAAATTAAAAATAAAGGGTAATTTTATTTAGGCCCTTCATCTTTAATTATTTTGACATAAAGATTCACAAATCTCATTCAGGTCCACAATAATTACTATATTGTTGACCACGGCCCTAGTTATTTTTAAAAGGCTTCAAATCAGGTCCAAAATAACATTTTTCGTTTAAAATACCGTTATTTTATTAAAAAATAAAATAAAATTAAAATAAATATTTTTTCAATTACAATTTTACCCCTCAGCCCACCTAGGGCGTCCACGCGGCCTCGAGCGCCGGCGGCCGGCAGCGCGCAGCAACAGGCATTCGCGCCAGGTGG
>JAEMOT010003121.1:139964-155379 GCA_019297695.1 Apostasia ramifera | reverse complement strand
GTCTGCTGCCGCGCGCTGCTGGCCGCCTGCGCGCAGACGCGCTGCAGGCGCTCTTGTCTGCGTGCAGGCAGCCACCGCATATAGCTTTTGTGGCATATTTTGAAAATTAATATATTAAGGAAGGGTATTTTTATTATTTTTACGATACATGACAGATTCTGTCATGGAAGGACCACGATATCCCGTATAATATTTTTTTAGACCTGAATGACATATTTTGAGATTTGTGAACCTTACTGTCCAAGTCAAGGTTTTGAAAACCGGACTGGCTTCAGAACCGGTAGACTGAAAGGTTCAAGATTCAATGGTCGAACCGGGGTCGAACTGGGGTTGAACTGGGGTCGAACCGGAATGAAGTAAAAATTAAAAAAACTAATAAAATATAATATAAACATAGTTAAGATATATATTATTTACGCATCAACACAATAATTAGACATAAAATGAAAATTTAATAGTTGAATTCAACAAATAATATCTTATGTCAATAACCCAAAAAAATAATTCTAAGCAAATCGAAATAACAATAACCCAACAAAATATTCGCAAATCACAAATTGAGTATAATATTTAGTTCATCGTTAAAAGATCTGAACAAATAGTATGCTTTGTCAATATTAAAATACTAAATTATTTCATCATTTTATATCACTAAAATACTAAAATATTAAATTATTCCGAGAGGATGGGGCTGGAGAGGAGAGTGCGAGGCAAGGGGAATCGCGAGTTCGTGACTGTCGCGCGAGTAGAGGCCGCAAAACGAAGGCTGAGTTAAGGACCTAGGGTTTAGGAAATTTTTTTTTTTTAATTTTAAACTCAACCGGTCCAACCGTACCGGTTCACCGGTTGACCGGTTGAACTGCAGTTTAGACCGGTTCTGGCCGATTTTAAGCGGATCCTATTATAAAATTAAATCGGACCGGTTGGCTGACTGGTTCACGGTTCGACCAGTTGAACCGGCCGGTCCAATCCGATTTTTAAAACCTTGGTCCAAGTAAATAAACCTCAGGGGCTCAAGTGAAATTACCCCTAAAAATAATGATCGAATTTAATTTTAAATTTAATAAAATTAATTCAATGAAATTAAATTATAAATCAAATCAAATCAATCAAATAAATATTAGTTTAATTTAATTATATTTAGTTAAAATTATTTTTTTGCTTAATGTTTTATCCCAATAATTTTCTAAATCTTTTAATAACGATATTAAATATTGTTATATTGATATCTAAATAATAGCATTAATACAATAATAATTTAATAAAAAAATAATTTAGCTAAATAAAAAATTCATCTTAACATTCAATAACAGTTTATAAAAATTATTCAAGTACATCAAATAACAAAATCACATCACCATAATAGACTAACAAAATAGCTAGGAGTAATTATATAATCAACTTCATGATATAATAAAAATTATATAACAAAATTATTTTTATATTAAAATTATTTAATAATTAGTCAATTTAATCGGTTTTGATTTTCAAATATGTGAAACAGAACTCTAATCGATTAAGTGAAATAATCAGAATATTAAACTATCATTAAATTATTAGATTCTAAATCAAATTAAATCGTTAAATTTAAATGACTCGGTTTGATTTTTTAATTTAAACCTGCACCCTTATCTGCTGGGAGGAAGATTGGATGCAGGGATTTTTGGAAAAATTTTAAAATCAATAGAGGGATTTTAATAATAATTTTAAAAAAATAATAGCAATTAAATCTCTTAATTTAAGATAACGTGTAAATAAATTTATCATTATTGATAAAATAATATAATGGATGACATTTTTTTAACTATTCAACTAGTTTAACTAATTTTAAAATTATATTAATATTTTAAATAAAAATAATATTTAATTTGACCTAGTAATTGAAGAAAATATTTTTTATTTTATAATTTTATTAATATGAATGATCTATTCAGCTATTATCTTAAATTAAAATATTAATTTGATTAATTTGAAAATTAAAATCATCTAATTGTAATAAATTTAAATTACAGGGACTTAATTATTATTAATTCTAATTTAAAATTTAAAATATCTACTGTTTGGTATGAGGCCAAAGGAAAGATGGCCTTTTAATGGTCCCACCAAAATTTTCTTTCTATTTAAAAAATATATAAAGGGTCAATATCACAAAATATCATTCTAATTTTTGAGGTCGATCCTCTATTTCTCGCATATTTGCAAATTTAAATTCTTGGACCAATTTCACAAGGCCTTACCTATAAATATAAATGCGGAATTTACATATAGAGTACTGAATTTATCACAAATTATATATTTTATTATTTTTTAGTAAATATTACACATATCACACTTTGCTTATGAATTTTATATTTCTACTGTAATAATAGAAATGTAAAAAGAGTGTGATATGTGTAATATTTTTTAAAAAATGGTGAAATGTATAATTTGTGATGAATTCAGTGTTCTGTATGCAAATCCCCCAATATAAATTTAGTAAAAAAATTATATATTTATTAAAAATAAATTCAAATTTGTTAAGTTATATGAAATAAGTGTTAATTCTCATGAATTTATAAATTAAAATTTATAGATTCCCATAACATAAAAATGGATCGGGTTAGTGAGATGACAACTTTAATCTCCACTTCTGAGAACGGAGAAGAAGAGAGAGAGGATATTTTAATTATTTTATAAAATTTTAATAATAAAAAAATAAAAAATAAATCTTCATGACATATATATGTATATATATTTATTTTAGAAATTTGAATATTAAAATTTTAAAATTATAAATCTGTCTAATAATTAATATACTCAACAATTAGGATATGAATGTAATTCAACTCTAAAATTAATAATATTTATAATTTTATGTAAATTTTATCGTTAAAATTATATTATTTTATAGCATAAATAAATTTTATTTTTAAAAATAATTATATTTCACCTCTAAATAATTAAAATGTAATTTTTAATTCAAATCATACATAAATTTGAAAATAAAAATACATCTTTGAAATTTATCTTTAATTTAATCAAAATTAATTTGATCAAATGAATGCGCAAAAGTGCTGCAATACATGACATTGTTTGTATTTTATTTTTGTATTTATTGATTTTGTGTGTGAATAATTCATCCGAATTAATTTGGAGCCAATAGGACTATTTTTTGTGACATTTTTTTTAAGGGGAGAAATATTCCTCTGAATTAGTTTTTAAGTGATTCTTAGTGCATAATTTTGGGATAATTACACTCAAATTTCTAAATTTAAAATTTTATAACGTACAGGTTCATATTTTTAAAATTATAATATCGAAGTCTCTGAGTTTTAATAAATATCAAATGAGTTTTTTTTTATTTTTTTATTATTAAAATTTTTAAAATTACCATTTTACCTCTCCCCTCTCTCTCCTCCTGATCCTCGCGCATGCGGCGCCGGTCACGCGGCCTCGCGCGTGCGGAAGGATCAGGAGGAGAGAGAGAGTGGGAGAGGTAAAATAGAATTTTAAAAAATTTTAATAATAAAAAAAATTTAAAAAAGGACCCATTTGGTAATTTATTAAAACTCAGGAATTTCGATGTTATAATTTTAAAAATGTGGAGCTGTGTATTATTAAGCATTAAACTCAAGGACCTGGTTGTAGTTATCCCTATAATTTTTAACAAAATTGTCTGCATAAAATATTTTTTTTATTTCGTATAGATATTTTACTACTCTGTATTGATAATTTTCTGATTTTGCATAGATTTTTTTTAATTTTGTGTATTTTTACAAATTAAGCAAAATGGTCATAAAAAATAAAACTTGCAAAATAATGAAAAATAACACAAAATGATAAAAAGAACCAATTTATTTTCGCGAGAACTACGAAGGAATGGGATAAGAAGCTTGAATCGACTCAAGAAGACAACTAAGTTTCTATACTCTAAATCAAAATACTCGATTTGAATATTTTAATTTAGGATACGAAATAAATTATATATTTTTATTAAAAATTATTGAGTATGTGAAGTAAAATAATATTTTTTTATATTAGAATTTGTGTTGAATGATTAAAAAATTTATTTATTATTATTATTATTATTATTATTATTATTTAAATTAATATCATTTTAGTTCTGATTTGATCCTCGCACCAAACAGGGCCTTAACTTATTTATATGTTAGCACAATATTTTCTATTAAATGAGAGGCAATCTATCATAATATCTAGCACAAAACAGTGGCATCAAATAAACAAAACGAGACAATCATTTGTAATAATGCATGTAATTTTATAATGTACTGTCGAATATCAAAAAAGTTTGGTGGTGCACGGAGAATTTAAATACTTAGGCCCTGTTTGGCGCAAGGACCGAAACAGGACTNAAAAATTTATTTATTATTATTATTGTTGTTTTTTAAATTAGTACTATTTTAGTTCTGATTTTGATCCTCGCGCCAAACAGGGCTTTAGTAAAAGGCATGAGTATTCAAACCAGCAGACAGTTGACTTTGATCACTTCAGGAATATTACACTTAGTACTATAATCCTAGCTCATTTATATCGGTATTTAGCTTTGGCTATAAGTCCTATGCATCCCACCATCGCAAGATGCTTTCATTTGTTACAAATTTTAGGTATAGTAGAGATTTCATATCGGTCAACTTGCAAGACAACTACTGCCTCTAAATGAGTACGCTAATTGCCCACTTGGCTACAGATATTTATTTATTTAGAAAAACTAGCAAATAGACGTTCATTAGCAAAGGCATATTTTCTTTTTTAGGTGGGCTGAAAGGCTAGTGCATAGTTCTCCTTTTCACATCATTTTATTTTATCGGGAGGACATCGACGCACTACGTAAAGCTAGGTGTCACGGCCCCCTTACTTATTAGAGATCTTCACAATTCAAACATCACTGTCGCCCGTCAGATGGCGTAAAAGACAACCAGATACATATACTAGTGGTAGTGGTGCAATTCTTCGTAGGAGGGGTCGCTGTTATTTTTTTTTTTTTATTGCATATATAATCTCACTTGTGATTTATAACGTTAAATTCTCAATTGTTGTATTCTAAAATATTTACATAATCTTTATTTTGTTAAAAACTTTTAATTTTAGCACATTTGCATTTTCAAAATATTATAACAAGAAATGCTATATTAAATATCTAAGAAATATTATGAAAACAAATTGTAAAAATTTACTTATAATTACTTATTTTAAAAATCATTTATAAATTAATTAAAAATAAATAAAAATATGTACGTAAAATATAATGAAGATGTACAACAAATTAATTTAGTAAACATATATTAATAAATTTTAAAATTTTAATAATCTAACTTTTTTTTAATATTTTTAATTGAGTCGCCCACGACTTAAAAATATTAACTTTGAGGTGCTTCATAAAAATAATGAACTTTGAGAATATCGTTTGAAAATAGTAAATCTTTAAAGATGATGAACGTAAATCTCCCAATTTTTTTAAAAAGAAGATAAACATCTATTAAAGATGTAGTGATATTTTCTTGTTATTTACATACATAATTCATTATTAGATTTTTATATTTATATGTTAAATATCAAACATTATTTTAATTTATTTTTATTATTTTTAATTTGGGATAATTACCTGCATGCTACACCATTTTATTTTATTTATGCATTATTCATCCATTCTTAGTTAATTACGCTATGCACACTCAAAATATTATAAAATCTTACATACACACACTTATGTTAAAATTTAATCAAAATTTTTTTGAAAAAAAAAAATATTTCGTTAGTAAATCATTAAAATTATATTTTTACCCTTAATAGTACATATTTTTATTTCTTCCTCGATGTCACACTAAAGCGCTGATCTGTCCTAAAATCAATTCACGTCGCGGATGTTTCCTTTACTTACCACAACCTAAACATCAAAGTTTTAAGATCTTCACTCAAAATATATTTAAATATCTTTAAAATAATATGATGAACGGTTCAGATTTTTTATAACCTAACTATAGTTAGGTTATTGAAAAATTATAATTGCTCATTACAATGAAAACAAGTGAAAGTGTGTGTATGTAAGATTTTATAATATTTTGAGTGTGCATAGCGTAATTAACTAAGAATAGATGGGTAACGCATAAATAAAGCGAAATGGTGTAATATGTAGGTAATTATCTCTTTTAATTTTTATTAAAATTTGAATTTAATTCGAGTTTCCCACAAAATTGCCACCCTTTATTGACTTTTCTCTCAGATTTATACATGCTATTTTCCTCAACACTATTGGTTGGCATCCACCTTGAAATAAAAGAAATTAATTTATTTTTAAAACCTTATCTTAGAATTTAATATTAGTTAAGTTTATTATTTTTGTCATTGTTTAAGCTAATGACAATATTCGTAAATATGTTTAAAAAATTACAAAGTTGACTTTTAATTTTGAAATGGGTTAAATTTTGATGTGGCTCACAAAATTTATAATTTTTTAAAGGAAGAGATATTATTTTTATTTTTCAAAATTTAATTGTCTCACTCATTGATTTAGTCGAAAAGAAAAAAAAAAGAAAAAAAAAGTTACATTATCAAATTTTTATGTTCGTCGTTTGTTATGTCGCGAATACTAATTCTACGAATACGATAACTTTTCTACTAGCTTTAGCTACTTAACTCTATTTAGAATTAAAAAATTATATAAATTGCTTTAAGGCATCATTTAGTTGAATGTATAATTTTTTTTTACATTTAAAAAATAAAAATAATTTTATATCATATTAAATACATGTACTCTCTAATATAAATAATTCATTTTATTTTAGTTTTTATATAATTTTTAATATAATTATTAATTTTATTTAATGTGATACATAAATTTTATAATTACAAATTAATTTCACATACATGCATCGAGGTTGTGTATCTTAAATATAAACATTTAATTTTATTTGAAATCATACATTTAGAAAAGACGGCGTTTGCGACCGGTCAAAAAACTTCCATTACGATGAATAAATTTTACCACTAACCAAATCCATCCACGTCTCAGTTTTGAAGCTTCGTATCGTTAGGGGTGAGAACAATCCGAGTTCAAGCAGAGCTGCGAACGGCTCAAACTCGGCTCGTCTTAATTCGATTCTAGTTTGAGCTAGTTCATTTCAATATTGAACTGGCTCGAGCTTTAATCGAGCTTACACAAATTCTTCGAGAATTAATTTTTTTTTTAAAAATTACCTCAATTAAAATATAAACTTAGATTAATCATAACCATAAAATCAATTAAAAAAATGTCCTAACTTCCTAACAACAACTAACACAAATTTATACATAAATAACAAAATAATTAAAATAAAAGACTAAATATATTATTTATAATTTTAAAAAATAGAGATCGAGCCAGGTTGATCCAATCTAACCATAGCTCGTGACTCAGCTCAATAAATGCGAGCCAAATTTAACTCGAGCTAAATATCAATTCGAGCATGAGCTACTATGGCATATTAACTTGCTTTTTTTGTTGATGTGGGACTAATGACTCGTGATCCTTACAATCTTGAAGACCAATAAGGAATTTTTGCTTCCATTCATCCTAGAATTCTATGGCCTGTTTTGTGCGAGGACTAAATCAAGACCAAAATAATACTAATTTAAATAATAATAATAATAATAAATAAATTTTTTTAATCATTCTACATAATTTTAATATAAAAAATAATATTTTTACTTCTCATACTTAATAATTTTCAATAAAAAAATTAATTTTATTTTACATCCTAGACCAAAATACTCGATTCGAATATTTGATCTAGGATGTAAAATAAAGTATATATTTTTATTGAAAATTATTGAGTATGTGAAATAAAATAATATTTTTTTATATTAAAATTTATGTAGAATGATTAAAAAAATATTTATTATTATTATTATTATTATTTTTTAAATTAGGGCATAGGTTGTTCATTGTTCTTCAAGTCTAATTTTTTTTACAAAAGGGTAAATTATTGATAGGTCATCTAAATTTGTTTATAATTATAATTGTTAGTTCCTATGTAATAAATTATTTTGATTTTTACCTTCCAACTTAAGTTAGAATTATACAATGAGCGTTGTCTAGTGTTTGTTGTGTGGATCAAGTTGATGAAAGTATTAAGTCGAAGATTGAACCATAAAGAAGATAGTGAGAAAGAATTATGATCAAAGTATCTACATTAGAAGAACTTGATGAATTTCAAAAAACAAAACTCAAGTGATCAAATGAAAGTTTATTTTATTATTTTTTGAGGTAGAAACTATGTAAATCTACCGATGAATATGCAAAAGTGTGACGTAAAAAGCCTTGAGCACATTAGACATGATTAGGATTGAGTTAGGTTCAAATTCGGCTCGATTTAGCGTATTTTTGATCGACAAGATAGTGAAAGGAATTTTTTTAACTTGTTGGCTGGTCAACCAACAATAGAGCTAGCTAGGATGAAATTTGAGTTTGGCACATGAGTTTTCTGAAGTTGGTCGACCAAGGTGGTCAACTAATAGGTTTAATCGACCAAGGTACTTGACTAGAGTGACCGTTTAGTTTTCCTATTGCAATTGCAATCTAATTTCTAACAACTTTTTGTATTTTGGCCGCCACTTTTTTTAAAAACCTCATATTGATAAATCATTTTTTGTACTGGAAAGTAAACTTCAAGAACTATCCAATAATATAAAATTTGATTATTTTTGTTTTATATTAAAATTTATATATTGAGGATGAAAAAATAAAATTTTATTTTATTTTAATTTTTTAAAAAATGACTATAGCTAATTTGGCCTCCAACTAAATCGAAGCTTAGTTGAGGATTTAAGATACAAACCTCTCTTTGGTTGTTAAAGGTGGCATTAGGGAAAGATTATTGCGCTATGTCAAGCATCCGCCCACTAATAGCCTAAAGTCACGCCACTGAGTGGGCCCCACACCGTGTATAATACTACAAATGGTATTGAGTTACTGAGCGGCCGAACGGACCCTTTGGTTTGCCAACTGGACTGTCTGGTTGATTGACCAGACTGTTCATTCGCTTGGATCAGACTGTTTGTTCGGTCAATAGATAAGTAGATATTAAGTAGGTTTTTATCCAAAAAAAATAAATATAGTTTTGAAATCAGGTAGGCATAATTTGAGAAGATGTAGTTACATGTGAAATTATTGCAAATGAATACCTACCCAATTTTATGCTATACCTACTTTTCTTAGATGAATACGTATTTGATCTGATAGCCAAACAGACCGCTCGGTCAGAGTGGACGGACGGTTCGATCGACTATCAGACAACCGTTTAGTCATCCATTTGGCCGCTTGGCAACTTAATGCCGTTTGCGACATTATATGCTAAGGCCCACTTATCCGCGAGGCTCTGTGCTATTAGTGGACAAACGCCTGATGTGGTTAGGCGTTTCAACTCAATAATTTTTTGGCAGCAGGGCCCAACTCTCCACGGGTCTGCCGCTGATTTGCTGTTAAATATGGAGGGATGGACAAGGCTGTAAACTGAGATAAAGTGGAAGCTTGAAGAAGAAGAGAAAGAGGAGAATCCAAATTAACCTCGGCTCCATTTGTTTGGCCGTTAAAAATTAATTTGGTTTAATTTTAATCAGGCATATTACATCGCACATAAAATTTAATATTAAAAATTAATTTTATTTCACATCCTACACATTACCAAAATAATAACTAACTTATATCACATCCTTCACATATCGCAGCATAATAACTAACTTTATATCACATCCCTCACATATCTCAATATAATGACTAACTTTATTTCACATTATTCACAATTTTCAATAAAAAATATCTCTATCTAAATTTAATTTTAATCTTATTAAATTTAATCTTACAAACAAACAGACGAATAGTTTTTTTTTTTTTGATAGGATGACCCTGAATAGTTAAAGAAGAAGAAGAAGAGAAGTATAATAAAATTCAACGTCTTCCTTAATCAAAGATTTCTTGCTGGACTTGTTCAAAATTACCGGCAATCAAACTACTAAAATTTTTCCTAAACAATCTCTGTAAATTTAACAAAAAAACAACCGCTCGAGTTGGCCGACCATCGTCTTTCTTTGAGTTATATATATCTGCAAGTTGATGTTCATCTTCCACAGAACTCCTCCAAGAAATTCTAATGAGAGGAAGAAGCTAAAGAGTCATTTGGTTCAACTTTTTTTTTAAATAAAAAATATATATTTTATTTTTAAATTTAGTAAAAAATTTATTTTAATATTAAAAAATATGTAAGACATGAAATAAAATTAATGTTAGGGATAATTATCTACATGTCACACAATTTAGTTTTATTTATGTCTTACCCATCCATTCTCAGTTAATTATACTATGCACACTCAAAACATTATAAAATCTTACATACACACATTTTAATTTATTTTTATTATAATGAGTAATCATAATTTTTCAATAACCTAGCTATAGTTAGATTACAAAAAATCTGAGCCGTTCATCATATTATTTTAAGGATATTTAAATATATTTTAAGTGAAAATCCTAAAATCTTAATGTTTAGGTGCGACAAAGGAAGGAGATATCCGCGATGTGAATTAATTTTAGGACAAATCAGCGCTTTAGTGTGGTATTGAGGAAGAGAAAAATATGTACTATTAAGAGTAAAAATATAATTTTAATAATTTACTAATAATTTTTTTTAAAATAAATTTTGATTAAAATTTAACTCAAATGTGTGTATGTAAAAGTTTATAATATTTTAAGTGTGCATAGCGTAATTAACTATGAATGGATGCGTAAGGCATAAATAAAACTAAATTGTGTGGCATGTAGGTAATTATTCCTTAATTTTAATATTTATATTTATATTTTATGTGAAATAAAATTAATTTTTAGTATTTATTATATTTTAATACTAATAAAATGGAACAAAGTGCAATTTTATAGTTATATTTATTGCACTTGAGTGCATATATCCTGTAAAATCCCAATATTAATGAGTATATATCAATTGGTTGTAATCACTGTATAGAGAGCACACAGCACTCAAAAAAAAAAAAAAACATTATATTATTTTTTTTTTGCAAAATGCACACAATTATGATTTTGAGTACAACTTCATAATTAACAAAGAAAATATATTCAAACATTATTTTTTAAACTGTAAAAGTGCAGTAGTAATGAGCACATAGAGTAATTATTTCGACTTAGAGTTCACGGGAAAATATCATGTAGATTTATAATTTTAAAAAAAATTTATTTAGGTTACTGAGTTTATTAAATATATTATTATTAGTATTTCGTTGAGAAAATTAACAAAATAAGCTTAAGAGAGCGTTTAGTTCAATATTATCTCATTATTGATGTAAAAAATTGTTCAAAATAAAATAAAATAAAATGGCAAAAGAAGCGAAACAAAGATAATGGTAAACCCGAGTGTTAAGGAGGAAAATTATGATGTCATATTGGCGGTTTTAAATCTACTAATTAAATGAGATCGTTATAAAGCTTGAGGAGGTCTCTATGCAGATACTAAAAAAGAAAATAAATACAAGGGAGATGACTTCTTGAAGTTCGTTAGAGGGTTAACAGAAGTAGGAGAAGCCCAGAGGGTCAAAAAGCTGAAAGTCTTTGGTCAATATTTCCTAGAGAAAAAATGAGAGAGAAGGGACCTCATTTCTTTTATTTTTTATCCTTACATTTAATGATAGTTTATCATATCTAGAATTACTCTCGAGAAATTTGGGAATATCTGATCCTTACTTGTTAGATATTTATGAGAACTTGTGCTACTTTTTTTCATATCTCGAGTTCATGTGTTAGAAGCTGATTAGCTTATTAGAATAGAGCTGCCCCTCCCTTGAAGTTGTTAGAGAAAAGCAATTAGAGAATAGCTGTTCGATCAAGAGATATTAGAGAAGAGTCTCTAATATTATTTAAAAAAAGTAATTATTTTATTTGATGAATTATAAAAAATTACAAAATTAATATTAAAAAATAATACCTAAATATCAAGATATTTAGATAATATTAAACTAAATACCATTACATTTATTTTTTTGAATCCTATCTTTATCCCTCTCATTTCTTTATTTGGAATCCTTGAAAAAAATAAAAATAAAATATTTTCAATTGGATATATAAATAGTTCACTTAGATTTTTTTTTAATGAATTCTATTAATTTTCTGTTGGCCAGTGACAAAAATATGATTTATAACCTCAGGGACCTATTATTTGATGTACTTAAAAAATGCTCTAGCAAAAAAAAATAAATTAATATAATAAATGTGATTATCAATAATAAAGATATTATTGAACACACAGTGATAATATAACAACAATTAATTTAGTTTAGATGAGTTCAACTAACTAAAGCTAAATAAAAAATTATTATTTTATAAAATATAATAAAAATAAATAATTTATATCGCTGAACTCACCTAATTGATAAAAATTAGTAATTATTGTTGCATTGCTGTGTATTAAATATTATATGTATTATTAAAAATTATATTTATTACAGCATTTAAATTTGAATGAAACGAGGAAATAGGAGTGGTAAAATAGGTTGACGGGTCAGATTTATGAACTCTAGAGTTAAAATTTTAACTCTATCTAACTCATTTAATAAATGAGTCAAAATTCATGACTCATATCCAAAATCTGTGAATCGAGTTCGGATCAGATTCACGAGGTGGATCATATATAGCCTGTCAACGGATCGGGTTCGGGTCAGATTGACTCCAACTCGGATCCAAATTCATATATATCAGATCAGGTTATATATCGGATCCGGTTATGGTCGATCTATATCCTCTCGGGTCGGAAATCAAATCGGTTCGGAACTCGGGTTTTCGGATTTAATCCATTTACAATAAAAATAGTTATTTTTAAGTATTTTTTATAATCAAATTTAAAATAATGTTAAATTTATTGAAAAAAATAAAAAAATATTATATTTTTATGAATTAATTAAATATTTTAGTATAAAAATTAGTATTTGTAATATATATATATTTTATGAAATATAAACTTAACACTATAAACTAAAATTTATTAATATAATGTGTGAGAATTTTTTATTAATTAATTATAGTGACACTTTTTATTTGAGCATTCCAATAAAAAATTTATTAACCACAATATATTCCTGTATAAATTACAAATTAGATTATATAAATAAATCGGATTTTAAATGAGTCTGGTTAATAGTGATTCATATCTGATTTATTTATTTGTAAATAAATCGAATTAATAAATAAGATGAATTAATGAATTAAAAAAAAATATATTTGAAATTTAATTTGATCGAAACTCGGATCAAATCGGGTGTTGATCCGATTCATTGACGGCCTCAATCATATATTGCCACCGCGAGCATAAAAGTGAAAGGGCGGTAGCTGTTCAAACAAAAGAAAAAAAAAAAAAAAAGAGGGAAAAAGGGCTGCTTTTCCCTTCCCCCGGTTGGCCAAACGCGAAGCCAAGTGATCAACGGGAAATCCCGTGCGTGGTCATCGAGCTCCTCCTCTTCCTCTCCTCCGGCGCCGAATTTGCTTATCGACTCATTCTTTTTATCCCGATCGATCCTTCGTGGTTGCTGAGAAGGCCGGCGCTTGGTTTCTCGCCGCTTCGTTGGTGTTCGATTCGTGAATGTGCATTTGTGGCTTGGGGCGAGGATCTTAGCCTGGAGCTTCTTAGGTCTGCGACGAATGGGTTTGTCTGCGATCAGCGATGAGCTGGCGGATCTTGAAGGGAGGATCAATGATGTCCTGCGGGGAATATCGTAAGCATTTCTGAAAATAAGGGGGGGGGGGGTGGGTTTGGCAGAAAGGACTATTTCGATTCACAATGTTGGATTTTGATGAGTAGAACAATCATACAGAGATGGGTTGATGGCAATGTTCATATTTGTTCCGATTCTAGCGTCTAATTCCCTTTAGAATAGCTATTTTATAATGCCTTAAAATCTTTTGACCCGGTTTTTAAATTTTTAAATTTTATGATCATCTATGTTACTTGCTGCTTCGGTGTTCTTCCCCACAGAAATGGCTTTCAGAAAATAGATAAAATTAAGGATCCAAGCAGACGGAGTAGGCAGTTGGAAGAACTCACAAGTAAAATGAAGGAATGCAAGAGGTAAGAATATTTTCTTCTCGTTTGATAAAGGTGATGTAGAATGGAAAGTCATCAATATGTGATTATTGTTCTTTCATCTTACTTGAGAAAAGATGCTAGTCATTTTTTACCTACATTTTATATCAAGTTGAAATGCTTTTGTCTTCTGCCTCTCAGTTAAAACATATGAATGCTGTAGTATGGTGATTTTACACTGCATGTATAATGTTATTTCAGTACCAGTATAGAACAATATTAGCTACAACAACAACCAACAACAACAACCAAGCCTTAATCCCACTAGGTGGGGTCGGCTACATGAATCCTTTGTTTCCATTGCGCTCTATCAGTTACCAAATTCTTATCTAAGTTTAAGTAACTAAGATCACTCCTTATAGTTTCTTGCCATGTCTTCTTTGGTCTCCCTCTTCCTCTTTGTACATGGGCAAAATCCAATAACTCAATTTTTCTAACTGGAGCTTCAATTGGCCTACGATTCAGTGAACATAGAGATAAAATAAGTTTGACAAGTTGATTAGGTGATTTTTGGGTACAAACAAAAGCCTAGTTTAGCGAGGAACTCAACAACAACAACAACAACAACCACCAAGCCTTAATCCCACTAGGTGGGGTCGGCTACATGAATCCTTTGTTTCCATTGCGCTCTATCAGTTACCAAATTCTTATCTAAGTTTAAGTAACTAAGATCATTCCTTATAGTTTCTTGCCATGTCTTTTTTGGTCTCTCTCTTCTTTTTTGTACATGGGCAAAATCCAGTAACTCAATTTTTCTAACTGGAGCTTCAATTGGCCTACGATTTAGATGTCCAAACCATCGAAGCCGACTTTCTCTAAGTTTATCCTCAATTGGTGCAACACCAACTTTCTTTCGGATATACTCATTTCTCATTCTATCCTTTCGTGTATATCCACACATCTGCCTTAACATCCTCGTTTCTGCAACATTTATTTTATTTGTATGTTTCTTCTTTGCAGGCCAGCATTCAGCACCATATATCATCGCTGGTCTTACTATAGTTTTATAAAATTTACCCTTAATTTTGGATGTGATTTTTCTTTCGCATAACACACCAGAAGCATTTCTCCATTTTACCCAGCCTGCTTGAATCATGCTAATAACGTTATTATCTATTTCGCCATCATTTTGTATAATTGATCCAAGGTATCTAAAGCGCTCACTCTTCTTGACAATTTGATCACCAATTGTCACATCTCCAATATAAGTATTTCTTTCTTGACTAAATGTGCATTCCATATATTAAGTTTTTAATCTACTGAGATGCAAACCTTTAGATTCTAGAGCATTCTTCCAAAGCTCT
>JAEMOT010003121.1:92973-138154 GCA_019297695.1 Apostasia ramifera | reverse complement strand
TTTTGTTTCCTGCAGGCACAAAATATTAATCTTTCTATGAATCATAATATCCACCAACTCCATTAGCTTGCCCGTCAGGCTGCCTATATTCCAAGTTCCTAATCTAATTCTACTGACTTGAGTTCTACTATGATGGACTAGCTTCTTTACCCGCATCCGTCCATGATGTGGGGACCCTTGCTCATTTTTCACTACACCCGGGCGCCGATGCAGCGGCCCTTGCTCATTTTTCACTGTATTCAGGCAATACAGCGCGTCTCTTCCAGGGAACGCCCTAGCTTTAACGCAATTTTCTAAAGGATTCATGTCATGATTGATTCGACAAGTTTTACGCTGGCTGTCGACTGCCTAACGCAACCCTCCGCGTTTCTCATCCGGGACTTGGGACCCGGCAACGGCGCGTTATAGAACAATATTAGCTACAAAACAAAAATTATTTGGAAGGCTAAAGGATGCTGTTGATTTAATATGTTTTGGCAATTTCCCTACATTTTCAGTCTATCTCATGAACTATTCCCCTTTTATACTTGGTCAAGTACAATATGCTTGAAATGCAAACATTTTGGATTTTATGGTTTAGCTATGTATATTTATTAAGGTTCTCTTATGATTCTGAAGTCCTTCAATGCACTCTGTAATCATTAGGCAAGAAATGTAGTTTCGTATTGTGTGTGTGTTTATATATATAGCTATAGGATGCCACCTTTTCTGGCTATTTAGCTTGAATGTCCATGTCTAAATGGTTGGGTTTTTTTTTTAAATTATTTTAAATTTTTTTCACATAGTAAACAGATGGTTTTGAGACAAGATTTAAAAATAAAAGGCTCAAGTTTTGAGAATTTCCTTGCATAAATTCTTTTCGCATAATAAACGCACAAAAACATGCATACTTGTATTTAGATTTCCGATTTCTTGCTTGATACCGACAACTCCGCATTTCCGATAAACATCAAAATATGTTGCATAAACTTTATATGAGCTCCGTAGATAAGAGAACACACATGTCAGTGTCAGAACTTTGAAATTCAACAATTTCAACTTATAGATTGTCAAAATGTGATGAAACTTCCACTCAAATGCACCAGTTTTTGTCATCTTTTTTATCCCAAAATAGCTTGTTGAAAAGCCAATTGTGGATTTGGGTATATCAGATGCAATGTTTGGCTTCAAATTTTTATAGAAAACTATTAAAGAAATCAAATAGAATTTTTTTTTTCCAAACTCATGTTCCTAAGTATGCCTATCTTAAAGGAATCCATTAGTTCTTCAAATTTAAATGTTCCCTAATTCCTTTTACTCATATTTGGTCTTCATCTATTTGTATTAGGTGCCTACACAGAAGATTAGGGCTAATGACAGTTCAAAATTTCAGTCCAAAAATGTGTAATTGGCTAGAAACCTAGATACTTTTGTGGGGATCCCACCTTATGAAGAGGAGAAGGAAGTCAGGAGGGACTGTCAAAGAAATCCTCTTCAAAGAAGTTCTTCATCGAAGAAAGTGTTATAGTTATGACAATTGCTAGAAATTCAAGCACTAGGTTTGACAAAGGATCATAGGGAGCACTGATCTAGTCCAATGATCAAGTTGGGCTCGTGGTAACCTCGACTGAATGAGGGCTATGAATAGAGTTTTAGTAAATTGTGGTTAAGCTTTTGCTATAAAGCAAACTTCATGCATGGTGTGTACGTAACAAACATTGGGAAACATGCAAAAATTGGGTTGTATGGCAGAGCCTTTTCGAAGAAGTCCTCGAAGGAGTAGTCTTCAAAGAGTGGCGGTTAACATTATGGAAATATCTTTGAATTCCAAGTTGTTCCTACTTTCTATATTCACTAAGAAAATATTTCCTTAGGTTGAATTAAATGTTTGCTTCTAAAAGGTCGAAGAATCTCATAAGATTATTGGGGAGTAGCCATGTAGACCTGTAAACATTTGTGGAGTAAGGATGATGTTAGCCCACAACCGAACTTCTAAGAGGAGTGCGTACATAAGACTGACGTGCAAGGGAATTCTTGGGAGATTCTCTAGCTATAAAAGGTGTAGGGTGGTGAGTTTATTGAAGGAGTAGTTGATGCTTAAGAGAAATTTTGCCAGGTTGAAGCTAGAGGTCCACTATGAAGAGTATCAGAAGATCTTCACTGAGAGACTAAGTTCAATGGTGTTGATATGAAGAAGGGGTGATCTAGTATTTGAGTTCTACTATCTTTGTCATTGTAGGAGAAGAAGAAAGAATAGAAATAGGTTTGTTTCCGTCTAAATAGTGAGACTTAGACGAAGACCCTTGTAAATCTTTGATGATTCACTAAAGAGAACCACCCAATTTAAATCCTATTCTAACTAGTTGCCGACCTTGTGGCAACCATAGGCTATTTCACTTTCTGCATTAAAACGCCTATAGTTGTCTATTTTACAGTGAGTATGAGGCCCTAAAAGAGTATTTTTGTAGTTTCTTCTCTTTTATATTTTAGTCAAAATTAGTGGTAAAGGAAACTCCAAGGTTTGTTCTATAAAGCTGTTATGCATCTTAGTTGGGGTTTCATTGGTCACTACAAGGTTTGTGGAAAAACAATACATTTTGTCAAGTTTAGTGATCTTATAGTAATAAGTTGCAATATAGTCTCTCCTTATACTTTGAATTTCTTGTATTGTCAATCTTTTGTTAGTCTTCTTGTTTCTTGCTAGATTCATGGTTTGTAATGCTTTCACATTGTCTAAGTCAAGTGTTATAACAACCACATTCAAATTTTTGTTTGCAATGTCGGGGATGTGCAAGATATAAGACTGATGCAAACTTAAAAATATTAGTGAATTTTAGTTAAATAAAATATTATGAGCATTTATGAGAATATCAAATTTCAAATTAGTTCACTACATTTTCTAAACTGACTGATTTTTCAATGATAAATAATAGATTCTACCAACAAAAAAGAGTATTAACTGATACAAGTAAGATGTTGAACTAATATTACACTTACAATTAACAAACTTCTATTGTCATTGCCATGAATTCTTAATATCATAATTTTTCCACAAATTAGGATTAATTGTTGAATATGTTTAGGCAAAATGCATGATGCTAGCTTTATGTTATTAAGATAAATAGTCTAGTCCCTCAAATGACTCATTCCAATTTCCTACAGAAAAGGGGTACGACAACTATTTACTTAACATATTAAAATTGTCAATTCAGTGAATCAATTATCAACAAATGCAACAGTAAAGCAACTTTAGATATGTAAGCGGTGGACCAAGGCTTCTCTGACCATTGGTGCTTGGAACTCGTCCACGATTAGAGCCGAGAATTTTTTTTAGAATGCGGTAGACCTCGGTGTTCCCAAGCATTACTGCCTGCGTTGACAACTTCTAAAGAGGCGGCGTACTATAGGGTTCCCAACCACTAAAGCCCGCAATAATTTCCACATTCAAAGAAGGTAGCAACGATAAAAAGAATAGGTAGAGGTAGTGAGGTCAGGAAGGATTAAGGGAAGCGAACATTTCTGAACCCTAAGAAATTTGAGAGTTGGCTAGGTGAGCCTTATGAATCGGAACGGGAAAGAATAAATTTTGGTTTATTAAAATTAAGGGATTTTGTTTATTTCATTGAAATATTGGATGGAAATTTCCCTCCAATTTTTTTAGGATGGGGGGAGGATTGTTGATTTTTGAAAATAAATTTTATGATTTTTTATTCATTAGATCTATATAAAGATCATTGTTTGTTGAAATATTTGATGATATCCCCAATCAAGGATTCAATTTTTATTTTAATTTCATTTTATTGAACATTTTATAATTTTAGAATTTTGAATAATACGTGAAAATAAACTAAGGAAAAAATAGAGTTAATTTTATTTTATATTTAGAATAATGTTTTTATTATCCCTCCAAATATATTCACATAATAAGCTACAATAACTCATGTAAACTCTTACGTCATATAATAAATTTAATATTAGTATGTCAAAACTAGTGCTAAAAGTTTTGTCAACATAAAAATTTTAGATATAGTTTTTTCATTCACATTAAAAAATTCTTGTTAAAATACTTATTTCTTCTAGTAAGTCTTCGATAAGCATCGTTGAGCTCAAGGTATTCGTTGTGAAAGGACTTTGCCGAAGAGTTTTGCCTTAGGATAACATTGCAAAGAGGATGAATTTGACACTAGTGGAGAGAGTCTGGAGTTTGCTGTCACACGCTTAATTATTGATGACGTTCTAGGCAGAGGTGCCTATGATAGCAACATAACTCATCAACAAGTCACCTAGCATGCCTAGGTACGGAGATTCTAGAGAAGGCTTAGAATCGGAAAGGCATTGCCTTGAAATATCTACAAGTAATTTAGTGTTGAGTATTTTTCTGTGTGCCAAATGATTAAAGGGCAAAGTTAGATGCCAAGACTATGAAGTGTGTCATCCTTGGCTACGGAGATGATTACTTTGAGTATAGGCTGTCGGACTTGAAAGAGAAAAAGGTTGTTAGCATCTATGATGTGGGCTTCTTCAAAGACCAATTCCTTGATGTCATCGAGAAGAGAAAGCGAAAGGCATCACTACCCTTTTCAGTTCTCTTCTATGACGAAGATGATAGTTCATCTCCTATTGGTACTGGCTGTCTCTGCACCCCTACCTCCTTTATCACTGAGCGGTCATTTAGGGGCGTTCAATAAACTAGGGCTGACGTAGAAAGGGTTGTCAAATGAGGAGTTGATCAAGTTGAAGAGGAGGAAGTGTTCGAGGATGCATCTTCAATGATACTAGATGAGGAGGCTCCAAGAAGATCTTCGAGGATATGATGTTCTTTGATAAGATATTCCACTGACTTACTCTAGTTTTCAAAGAAGTGTTTCCCTAATATGCAGGAGAAGATGTATTTCCTACATAAGAACAATACCTTAAGATGGTAAGGTTGCCCAAAGGATAAAGGGCATCGAGAAACAAGTGGGTGTACAAACTAAACTGAAAATTCAAGTACATGGCAAGTTTTATTGTGAAGGGCTTCGAACAAAAGCAAGGGATCAACTTTGAAGAAATTTTCACCGGTAGTGAAGATGTTGTCGATCCAGATCATCCTTGGTCGTACAACAAACATCGATCTCGAGGTTGAACAGGATGCAAAAATAGCTTTTCTCTATGGAGATTTGGAAGAAATCTACATGATGTAGCCCCATTGCTTTGAATGAAAGGGATAGGGCATCACATCTTCCGATTGAAGAAGAGCTTGCATGGACTATAGCAAACTTTATAATAGTGGTACAAAAAGTTTAACTCATTCATAGTCGAACATAAATACCAACGAATTACTTCAAACCATTGTTTCTATGTGTAGAATGGTAATGAAAACTTCATGGCTCTACTTTTATACTTCCATGACATGAAGTTATCATCTAAGTAGTTGACAATGACCCTTATAACTCTTTGGTGAGTCACGGAAGAGAACCGTCCAATTGAAATCTTATTCCAGCTAGTTATTAGGCTTGTGACAACCGTAAGCTATACTAATTAAAATTTCAACAGTTGTCCATTCTACAGTGAGCACAAGATTCTAGAAAAATGTTTTCTGCTATTGCTACTCTGTTGTGTTGTAGTGGAAGTTAGTGGTGGAGAAACCTCATGGTATGTTAAACAATGCTATTATTCACCTTGGATGAGGTGTCACCGGTGACTTACAGGTTCCTACAACAACTTTAAACAAGATTCAGGTTTTAAAATACCATTAACTTTTCAGGTATTATATATATATATATATATATATATTTCTTTACATGTTATTTGCTTGAATTAATAGCTTTTGTTTTCTTTTTTTCTTAATATTGTGAATACTTAGGACATTTCATGCTTTGCCCTTTCTAGTTAAGTGAATGCAATGTGGATATTAGTTCGATTGCCTGAGTGATGTGTTTGATTTTTTATTGACTAGGGAACAAATCCTTTGTGCTTTGCATTTCATAGGCTTATCAAAGAGTTTGAAAGAGCAGCAAAGGAAGAGGAGGCTAGAGATTCTCCTGATGCGCATAAGTTGCTGAATGAAAAAAAGCTGTCAATGGTGACATTTTATTCTTCACTCAACTTTATACTACATAAGAATAGTTATGTTGATTTAGAGGATTAACAACAGTTCTTGCCAAAAGTGATTGGAAATTTAGAAGTACTCTCACTTGCATTTTAGATAGTTACACTGTTAGACTAACCTGAAATGCATTTGTTTTTCAGATCAAGGAATTGAACTCGTATGTTGCGCTCAAGAAGCAGTGAGTCCCGCATTTCTTTTTTCCTGCTACCTTATACTTCTTTGTATCAAATGATAGTGGACTTTGTGTCAAGAAATTAATTTGTGCTTGCTAAAACATGCATACTAACACAAATATTACTCACATTCATAAGCATGCATGGCTGTAATTCTTGTTTCAAATGAACTTTGTTTATGGGGAATACTTCTTGATAATGCTACTAGTTCATCTTGTGCTGATATTAGTTCAAACTGCATGTCATGAGCAATGCACTGAATCCTCGAAATTGTATCGCTTGCATTAGTCCGCATTATCCAGAAAATATGATATATATGCATGTGCAAGTGTGTATGTGTATGTGTGTATATATGTATACACATACATATAATAAGTTATGCAGATACAGTCTTATCATTGATCAGTTGTTTGATCTAGGGATCAAAAATGAGGTATCCATCATAATACTCAAGATTATCATTGAGGCACCAAAACAAATCTTGAGGCTTGACACAATGACAATGTCACTTCGAGGAAACACCACAAGGATCGAGTTGGGGTCTCTATGATTGAAACCCTAACATCGAAACCTCGACATAGGATTGACATCTCAACTTTAACACTTTGAGGCCAAAGCTCAAGATCAAAATCGAGGCCAAAGCTCAAGATCAAAATTCAAGGTTGGGAGATGACATTAAGATCAAGACCTGAGGATGAAGCTTCAAAAAGCAGACCTATCAATGACTTAGGCAGAACTAGCCTTGATCTCGAGGATAGCTCCAGTAGAGAGAATGAGACCTCGAGTTCAAGAACAACTTGTTTGTGAGAGAACAAAGAAGAATCTTGGAGGATACACTTCGAGGATTCAACACTCATACAACTGTCAATGGTTGGACAAAGCATTGCATAATGGACAAACCTAGCGGATTCCTAGGCATCAAAGTTAAGTCATGATACATATTTATACTAGAGTGGACAAAGGTTGTGTGTAGCACAACTGTTGTGTAAAGGGAAGTAAAGGAGAGATGGTTGATAGGTTGCTTTGGAAGTTCTAATAAATGATTGCCTTCCATAAATAGGGGAGCTTATAAATCAACACATTTAAGTGGGAATTCAGAAGGTAAGAGGAAAACCTACCATAATATCTTCTCCATCTTTATTGTGCGTCTTTCTCTTCTTCTTGTCTTTCTTCTTTGTTAAGTCTGGTTATCAACTAACCTAAAAGCTTAAGCTTATAGGTTATGGCCTAGAATTAATTTTATATTCTAACACAGTTTTACCTTTAAGCTTTCTTTGCTTTTCAGAGTGGAGTTCAACATAGGTATCTTTTTTGTTTTTTAACTTTATGCTATAGATAAATAGTGACCACTAACTCCGTTTGTTTAGCAGTTAAAAATTAACCTGTTTTAATTTTAACCAGGCATATCACATCACACATAAAATTTAATATTAAAAATTAACTTTATTTCACATCCCTCACATATCCCAACATAATAACTAACTTATATCACATCTCTCACATATTCTAACATAATAACTAACTTTATTTCACATCATTTACAATTTTCAATAAAAAAATATCTCTATCAAAGTTTAATTTTAACCACTTTAAATTTAACCTTACAAACAAACAGACCAAGGTTTGAACTTGAGACCTCTAGCTTAGAAACCATGTTTGGTCCCTAGTTACCAACTAACCTAAAATATTAAGCCAATAGGCTATGGCCCAAGAGTTATGTTATATTCTAATAATCTTTTTCTTCTCTCTTATATGTCGAGAGAGAGTTCTTCTTCTTCTTCTTCTTCTTCTTCTTCTTCTTTTCTCTCCTATGATAAGAGAGTTGTTGAGTGAAATGTAATAGGAAGAAAACCTATTGGTAACCTCATAGACAGAGGTAGAGGAGGTTGAGAGATTCCACCCAGAACCTGCCATTTGACATTGTCAATTTCCTCAGCTGAAAGATCGAAGAGTTCTTGAGAATATTTCCTCAGTTAGAATGAAGAGTTCTTGAGGTCGATCCTCTTCTTCTTCTAGGTCTTCTTCTTCTTCCTTTTCTTCTAGGTCCTGTTGCATGTGAAATTTCCCTTTTGACATGTATACCTGTGCTTTTCTTCTTCTTCTTCTTCTTCTCAGGTCCTGTTAAATGTGAAATTGCCCTTTTGACTTTTATACCTGCACTTAGATTGTTAAAGGAAATAAAAACTAATTTATTTATGTGAGGAGGAGGTTCAATTGCTTTAGCAGAAGAAACAAACAAAAATGGAATTTAATAGATTAGTATCCTCCAGAATTATTATGCGCCAGGATTTATTTTTCTAGGATTTACATTTCTAGCAAAGAAGCTTACATTTGGATTCTTAAACTGAAAATGTGATTATTAAAAAATGACAGTTAATTTAATCTTTTATGTAATTAATTATGCTTCATACTGCTAAGAATCACTTAATTCCACATATGCAATTATCAATATCCTCCCGGTGGATGTATTCATTTATTGTAACCAAGGTACCCTTGATGCAAATGCTAGCAAGTTGTAAACCCAAACAAATGCTTATAACAGAAAGACTTATGCCAAATAATGCCGAATCCTAGCAAGCAAAACTAATGCTATTGGCAAGTAGTATGATTCTAAAAATCCAGACATCAAAACCTAGATAGAGAAATTATTCAAAACCTAGATTTAGAAAGTACTCAAAACCTAGATTGAGAGAGTATTCAAGACTATTGCTGAACTAGCTCTTAAATAAGGTTGTCCCTAGGAGCACTCAAAACATAACAAAAGGTTACAGATGGTCACAAGCAAACTCACTAAAGTTTTGCAAAACTTTGAACTTCACTGCCTCCCAGAAGAAACCTTAAAGCTCCAATTAGCATTTTATCTCAAATTTAGTTGAATATCTAACTTGTTTTGAGTATTGTTCTTACCATAAACTATTTTCTTCAACATATAATAGTATCTGTCTTCAACCATTGTGTATGCACTTGTGCATTTTGTTTTGTAATTTATGCACCAGTTTTTTTTTTACCTTTTGCTTATGAAATAAAGCGTCTCTGACTATTTGTGTTTGTTAACAGGTATGCAATTACTTTAGAGACAAAACAAGCCAATCTGTTGGATGCTATTGAAGATGAGGCAACTAATGAAGAAAATGGTTTTTTAGCATCAAGTAAGCAGTTTGCTTCTTCAATCTGCAGCTTACATTTTATGCATACGGTGGTGTAGGTACTTTATTCTTTGATGCTTGAATGCTAAAGTCAGTTTCATATTCAATTCCAGGTATTTGTTAACTTAGTCTTATGTTCATCTTCCTTTCCTCAAACAAAACCTGATGCTCTAGTAAATTTCTGAAATAGTTATTATTGTCGTAGTCCTAAATATCTTTGTTTTTCATAGAATGTTGCGCCTTTCTGTAATTTACTAATTTGAACTTTCTATAGTGATATATAAGAAATTTAAGAATTCAAGACGAGCAATGTTTGCAAGGAATATATCATCAATTAGATCTTGATAGATGGCTATGGAACAAACAAAATCAACTTCAGATAGTAAGTTTATTGAAGAAGAGTGAGAGTGCATGTGTTTCCTTTTGAAGAGAGAATGACATATCCATAATTGTCGGTTGATTAAGGTTAAAAAAGGCAGATATCATGTTTCCCTTTTTGATTGGCTATTTTGGTGACTCAAACATGGTCCTTGAACCTTTTTGGTTTATCTAATTATAACTGAATAGATTAGCAGGTGATACGTAAACGTAGTCGATGACTTTCTGCTATGCATACAAAATTACAAATTATAACTCAAATGATTGATGTGATGTAAAAATTCATCTCTGGATTTCACCATTCACTTCGTAAGTACTTTGGCTAATTCTTGGCCCTTGTTTCATGGTGATAAATATCTTTCAGGATTAGATCTATCGCTCATTATCAACTTTTTTATCTTGTACATTTGTTCAGCTTAAGAAACTAGTACTTGTTATAACCGGACATTACTCAAGAACTTACAGATTGAACATCATAGGAAGCACTGAAGTAAACAATATGACTAACTGAACCTCTGAATTTATGACTAACTATACTTGTTTCTTGAATCATGAACTTTGTGTGAAAGTCAAATGACATGGAGGAAATAAATAAGCATAGTTCCTATCCCAGTGAGCCTAACTAGTTTCCATTGTGTGGGAGGCTATAGTATGAAACTCAAGTTGGCCAGCGATAGCTGTTTGGATGGCAACCAAAATGGTATACTATTGTTCTTCAGTTTGCTTATAACACATAAAGTTGGACATCTTCAAAATATGACAAACTTTCGTGCTTGCACTTTCGAGGACAAAATAAATTTTCCGTTAGGACAAACAACAAGGAGCACAATTAAAATAATTTCAGCAGCAGCCAACCAAGTAGTCCTTTTGGAAGGGACTTGTGCTTACACATATTTTGGATATACTAATATAAAAGATGGACTAAAATATATTGGTGATGTGCAATAATAGAAGATGATGCATATTTTTTATGTAGGGAAATTTTGTGAAAGGAGAAAGATGCAAAAGGGGTTGGGTGGTCATAATTTGGTTTCAAGTTAGACAATTTTTTACATAATGAAAATTAACGGCATAATTAACTGTAAGATGGATTGATGCAGGCGCATCTAGGACTATCTTTACTAATGGTTGCACCGGTTTTCCTATATGCACTTGACTTGGGGCTTTGGACATTTTGCATTTTCTTCTTGTTATTTTATTTTGCTGAATGGGCTTGTTATGGAAAAACATCTCTACCTTTCTTTTTTATTTATTTTTTGTAAGGATTGAAAGCAAGAGGTTTTGAATGAAAGGAGGGTGAAAACTAACATTTATGTGAAAAAATACTGAATCCATATGTAGGTGATATTGGCCCCAACATTCAACTGTCTTGGGTAGATGTGATTGGGCCAATGAGGGTTAGGTCAAACCGCAACACTCTTCCCTATTCTCGTCGCTTTCTTGTCATTGCTTTCAATGGCTATGAAATAGATTTGGAGCAGACCGGTGCTGATTGGCCTGCCACAATTGTTTGTTGGCTACAACTAATCTTCACTACTCTATTCAGCTCATCATTGAACGTTGCATGTTGGCTGTCTTTGGAGCTAGGTTTGCCCGAGGTCCACCTCCATTCGTTGAGGGGTCATCTATTGACGTGGTTGGATCCTAGCTAATTATGTCTAGTACTGAAAGAAAGAAGGGGTGAATCATAGTGGGATAGATACTACAACGCTAGCTTGATATTTTAACACTTAATGGAAAGGTGTTTGAGGCATTGTTAATTTTAAGAATAAGAGTTGTAGCCTTGTAGTAAAATGAAGATCTGAAAGAGATTTCTACCTTGGGGGGAATCTAGCTAGATTATGGAGCGGAAGAGTAGATGGAAGTTGTGTCTCATGTTGGTTTGAAGCATTTCAAGGGGATCAAGCATATAATTTTAATCCATTTATCATTTGTTTCTCTCTTTTATTTCTCTATTTCTTGTTTGTCTATGTGGAATCTCTCTGTAAAATTATCCTTTATATGAGATTATCCCAACTATCTCAATCTTATTTAATCATACAATGAAAGCTTGTTTGTTGTTGATTTGGAATAGAATATACTAATAGGATGCTCGTGCAAATTTCACAAAAATTAAAAGTAATAATGGAATTGAAACGGTTAGATTTTAGCAACTCATGTATGTTACTATTTTAACTTCTTAAAATATAAGCTATTATATCTGCTTAGAGGATTTTTTAATATTAAAATTATATGGTGAGCAATTTAATTAAAAATCTCAAATTTCAATTAAGAAATATCAAATTCCAAGTAAATGTCAATTTTCAAAAACTTGTAGGACTCACTATTTTAACTTCTTACCACTTATAATAAAATTCTATCATATAGTTTCTACGTATCAATTGGTTAACATTTTGGTGAGATAAATATAAACAAATAAAAATATTTATTTTAATTGACATTCATTATATGACTCAAGGGATATGAATAATAAAAAGAAAAAAAGAAATTTCAAAACAAATCAAAAATGAAAATTTTGATTGATATACTGACGTCAAGAAATATAAAATAAATAAATCTACTATACAACAAACATAGTTTCAAGATAAATAAATCTTTAATTTGATGCCATTTCATTTTAAATTAAAGTATTTAGATAAAATAAGAGATAAACATTTTGGCCCTGTTTGATGCGAGGACCAAAATGGTACTAGTTTAAAAAATAATAATATTAATAATAAATAATTTTTTTTAATCATTCTACACAAATTTTAATATAAAAAAATTATTTTAGTTCACATATTTAATAATTTTTAATAAAAATATTAATTTTATTTCACATCCTAGATCAAAATACTCGATTCAAATATTTTGGTCTAGGATGTGAAATAAAGTTGACATTTTTATATATTTTTATGAAAAACAAGTTAAAATATTAATTATGTTTTTAATTTAGGTTAGTACTAGCTCAAGTTTTCATTTGGCTATGGCCAATTGTAGTCTCATACATAATATAACACTGAATAATTATGGTTTTCACATAAAATGGATTTTCAGCTGTCTCATCTTAGATGAACTTCTGTTAAATGGGACTTGCCACTAATTTGAGGTTAGGGAAAATTACATACATGCAACTAAGATCTAATTATTTTACATATTTAACACTCAAATTTTTAATATTACATATTGGTCATTAAAATTATATAAAATTACATCTCATGTACGACTTATGCCACATTTATTATATGCATGCCACAACTTTGTGGCATGAGTTGTACATGAGATATAATTTTTATATGATTTGAGTAGCCAGTAATATTAAATTTGAGTAGCCTGAATATGCCGCATTTGAGTAGCCAGTAATACATGTCACTAGATTTTAGTGACATGTATGTAATTATCTCTTGAAATTATTTGCATGAACATACTTTTGATGTAATCTTGTAAATATTCAGGCATTATTTGCTTGTGGCAGTGGAACTACATGCATTACAGGTGGTTTGCATTTTAAAATATTCTAATGGTAGGACAACATAATGTTGAGTGTCATTCAAATGCCACTAAAATGTGAATTCATATATGTTTCAGAGATGGCAAATGAACAGTTACTGGAGGCAGGGCAGCAGATGATGGATGATACAGATCAAGCCATTAATAGGGGGAAAAAGGTTAGCTTCTGCCACAGATCTGCTCCCTGTGACAAATGTGCTGTATTAAACATATTTTCTCACGTCTGTAGATATTTTTTGATGATTGCTGTCTCATTTATCTCCTTTTATTTTTATCCTCTTATTACCATTTCTTAATGGAGATAAATTTTGAACAAAGTGAGATATGGATTTGACAAACTGTTGTTGATGGAGGGAATTAAAAGATTTCTTAATTGGATATTGAATGACCATTATTTGACTTCTTTTAACCATCCCTGACTAGTTAAGATTTAAGATTTTATTGTTGTTGTTTGACTTTTACATTTCTGCACACTTGGCTAGCGAGTTTTATATTTGGAAGGTCATTGTCTATCTTGCGCTTGGCTCTCCCTCAACCATGCATTTGACAAACATTCGGCTCTTAAAGAAAAAGAATTAAAACCGTGTGCCTTGAGTGATGTGAGGGAAAATATAAACACAGACCATCCATCTGATGGTTTGAAATAAATGGAAGCCTCCATCAAAGGGATGCCCAGGCAGACAATCCAGAAGTGAGTTCGTCTGCAGAAAAATTATACTTGCAATTTTGCTTGAAAGAATACGGAATGCAGGATCATCAGATGATCTTGGGGATGTGGATACTAATAATTCTAGACTATGAAGTATTATAGCCTGGATAATGAAGCAAACTTTTCTGAGTCCTTACGAAATGGAGGTAAGAGTGAATTAAATTACATCAAATGGTGGCCTGCTTATGTGGATCGAAGATCTATTAGCTATATTATCCTGATCAATTCCTCTGCTTTCACTTAGCAAATTCTAACCTATATCTCCACAACCTCATTTAAAATGTTCTTCCATAAACTGATTAGGAAAAAGTTGAGTTGAAGTGATAGCTGCGCTTTTTGTAAGTACAGGCAGCAGAATATGAGTTTGAGTCGTCTAGTTATTTATATTGATACAAAATACTCTTTTCTTTTTCAAAATACTTAACTAAACCTAGAATAAAAAATGATGATAAAAATACTCTTTTCTTTCTAGCACTCCCCTTAAGCTGGAGCATAATATCATATATGTCCATCTTGTCACACAAAATAAAAAAATGAGATAAACCGAGACATTTGGTAAACATAACTACTATCTGTGAAACATGTAAAGTAACTGTTTGGTTTTATATATCAACATTCCTACAAATTGACAGTCAACTTCAATATGTTTAGTTCTATCTTGAAATTATGAGTTGTGAATAATGTAAATCACTGTTTTCTTGTCACAAAAAATTACAATAGACTGTTTGAACTCTTAACTCTTCAAGTGAACATTAAAGTCGCATCATATTGCAAGCTGCTTGAGCCATGCTTCAATACTTGGCCATCGCATTACACCTAGCAACCACAATTTATTTTTTTACTCTTCAAAGTAACTAGATTCCTCCCACATATATTCACAAAAAGGTTAGTACTACATCTGAATGTGCCACAACATCAAGTTTCTCCATACATCAAAATAATAACTTTTTCTATGGTAGATTTTTAATATATTTGAGAATTCACAAGGTAGACTCCTAATGATGTTGTTTGGGATTTTCATATATTGTCTAACACCACCAACAACAAAGACAATATAAGGTCCAGTGATATTCAAGTAAATCAACTTATCAACTAGATGACTAAATTATGAAATATCTCATAGAGATTCTCCAATTATATGTTGAAGTATCCATAGGCTTATCAACAGCCTTGCACTCTAGCAATCCAATTTCTTCAAGTAAATATCTAGCATACGTTCTTTGTGAAAGTGAAGCACACCATTTACTAGAATCAAATTCTATCACGAAAATGCATTTAGGTCCACCTGAGGTCTTTGGTAATCTAGTTAGATTCCAAATGTTGCTTAATTTCAAGTAGACATGCTTGATCATTCCATTTAGTGAGATAACATTAGCATAAACGGGTTTAATGGCACAACCAAAGAATGTATCTCTAGTAAAGATACAATAACACCTGTAAGACCAACTTATCAAATTAGGCTCATGGACATTTTATAAGTCCATAAATGGCTTTTGAAGCTTATTATATACATTCATATATACAACTTTTGAAAAATCTCCATAAAGGAAATTATTGCTAACATTTATTTCTAGCATTGTCCACTTCTAAATAGCTACTACAAAAGTAGAAGGCTAATAGAATTTAGCTTGGCAATAGAAGAGGTCTCAAAGTAATCAATACCATAAATCTATGTAAAACTTTTAACAACCAATTTAGCTTTGTAATGGTTAACAAAACCATCAAGATTCCAATAGCATGCAATTGGGTAAGCACTAGTAGGGAGACATACATGAGCGTCAAAATACTAGAGAAGCGATTTTAGCATCAGTGGCTTTTTCTAGTCAGGCATCTATAGTGCTTCCTACTAAGCTTTGAGAATAAACTATCGACAAGGATAAGACAAACTTGTAGAAGGAAGAGAATAACTTACCAAAAGTATGAAAGGAGTAAGGGTGAGTATTACAATGAAGTTACCTTTCCGCAAGGCCATTTAAAGAGGATTCAGTGGGAGCTTGATGTGTAGGACCATCCAATAGTTATGTTGGTGTTCTTGTAGTAAGAAGCTGATGAGCATACACTTGTGCAGGTCTAGTATTAAGAAAAGGAGCCCAAGTGGGAAACTTACGGAAAGGTTGCCTTATAGGGCTAAAATATGATGTAAATCCAAAAATTATTTACTTCTATTGAAAATATATCTTGTGATTGGCACAATCATAATGCTTATAACCCTTCTAATTTCAAAAGTAACACAAAAAGACAAACTAGATGCTAAATAACTTATCAATGCCAACGTGAAGTGAGCTTAAAAAACAAGTGCGACCAAAAAAATCTAGGTCAATCGAAAATAAAGGCTTATCTTCGCTTATATTCCACCATTTCATTTTATTGCAAAGCATAGGCACATCATGTTTGACGAATAATGCTACTTAGAATAAAAAAATTGATGATATAATTGCATATACTCAAATGCCAATCTAGAATAAAAATTTTTAATGTAAGTAAAAAATTAGCCTTATAGAAATCAATTATCTCACTGAGTTTGAACTTAATAGTAGAAACTTATGTACAGGCAATTGGAAGAACATATGATAGAGGAAGAACAAACTTATGTATTGGTAGGAAAGTGGTATAAGATTCTACTAAAAATCTGAAAGCACCAAACTAAAGAAGGTAACTAGAACCATTAAATTTAATGGTAGTTCCAAAAGTAAAGAGAGTCTTCGGATCTATGCTTGGAATGAATGAAGCTTTCATTGACATTAGAGAAGAGAAGAAGTGTTGATGTTAATCTAATCAATCATAAGCAAGGTTACACTAGGAGGTAGGCCGCGTGAGAAGTCATGACAAGGTAGGGTGTCTGGTAGGCCATTGTTATTTTATATTTAAATATTTAATTTAAATATAAATTTTATTTAAAAGATATAAAAAATATCAAATTAAGTAAAAAGGACGTGATTGAAATAATAATGATAACCTCAAGGATCTTATTGAATGGTTTTTAAAATCATGAACCTATTTGATATTACCTAAGGCGATTTGCCTAAAAGATATGATCTTTTATGCTTTTAAGTTTTTGAGGCTTTCTAGATTGGATTTGTTTTAACAGCTCTCAAGTAAGTGCAGAAGCCTCTTTCAGGGGTATGAAACAGATTATTTCACAAGTAAAAGTGATCAAGAAAAATAAGTAAAATGCAAAAAGTAAGAAGTGACACAGGATATATAATGGTTCGTTCTTTCAATAGACCTTGTCCAGTCCTTTAGTTTCTCCTATATGATTCCACTAATCAAGCTTGTTAATGAGTCATTTAAGCCTATTACAAGGAGGAAACCTATGCTTTTTTTCCGCTCAAGGCACAAACCTAACATTGATCTTTTTACGAGCTTGTGACACGAACCTAAACTGACCTTTTTTTCTTGGACTCAAGGACGAAACTCGCGGAACTATTTCATAGGGGATCGGGTTCTAACCTCTCTCCACAAAGGGGGAAAAATAAAAACAAGATATTAACGGCCAAAAGGTCGTATAATTTTTATCAAGTTTACAATGAAAATTATTTTAGTATGAAAACCTAGCTCAAGTAGAGATAGGAAGTTGTTTCTTGCTTTAAAATAGGTCTTCAAGAATTTAATAAAATATAAAATTTTATTTCTCTCATTTCTTTTTTTTTTTGTTTTTAAAATTAAAAACTAAAAAATATTAATATTAATATTTAAAATTATATGTTAAAAGCAAAAATTTTGACGATTAAGAATAATCTTATGATAATGATAAAAAATTAATAATTATGTCTTTCTTGTGACCTAATGATAGTACTTTTACAACCTTAGAAATTAAATTATGGTTTTTAAAGGATTGAAACCAATTTGCAATGCTTTTCTAACCTCAGAGGCTCGAATGCAATTTTTTCTATAAATTATTATATTTTTTTCTCTTATCTAAAAATAACTTTTTAACCAAGTGATCCCAATATTGATTATAATAATACTTGCTATTTAAGTATCTAACTAAGTGTATATATAAAGTGCAATTGCAAATGAAAAATAATTATATCAAGGCGTATCGTTGGCATATTGTAGAAAACAAGTGCAGAATGTGTCACATAGCTAGGTGACGTGCAGAGGAAGAAATGTTGCTCACTTTTTTTTACATTTTTCCCCCCTTTTTCTTGTGTGAAGACAATGATTAACTACGGTAGATTGACACCATCAGATGAACATTACTATATCTCCTGTGTATATATCTTTAATAATCCAGAAAGCTACTAAATTGCATAAATTTGCATTTTGAGTGATATTGCTTTCCGTAACAGTTGTAATGCTTGCTTAAAATGGAAGATGACAGCACTACCTTTATTGAGGATCTTGCTTTGGTTCTTGTTTCCCTCTTCTTCATGATCATGAAAAGTAGCCTTATCCCAATTTTATGGGTTAGGCCTTATAGAACCTTCTTCACAAGTTAATGTTTATTGTTGCAAGTAATACTAATCATTGGATGCCTAGGTCTAATATGTTCTGCACGTTTTGATGTTTGATCTAGATAGTTCAAGAGACAATTAATGTTGGAGCAGATACAGCTGCTGCTCTCAAGGAGCAGGTATGCCATTTTTCAGTAGCAACGATTAATATGAATATTTTGCGTTTATCATCATGTGGAGAAATTTTAGCTGTTGCTCTTTAATTTGTTTGCCTTTTTCAGACTGAACAAATGAGTAGAATTGTTAATGAACTTGATTCAATCCATTTCTCAATCAAGAAGGCATCTCAAGTGGTGAAGGAAATCAGTAGACAAGTCAGTTTATGCATTTGATGGTTTTCTCTTCCTTTTTTTAGCAATCTTCCTTGATTTCACTTAAATTCTCACTTTTAGGTTGCAACTGATCGTTGTATATTAGCTATGCTCTTCCTGATAGTGATCGGAGTGATAGCAATCATTATTGTAAAGGTCAGTCAATGAGCTAATTGTTGCTAGCTTGACTACAGTTATTGTTTGCATCTGAGTGCCAAAGAGTAATATTACTTGCATTTATACACTCTTCCATTTTGCATTACGCTTAACAGACTGAATGCAGGTAGCCTTTGGTCTTTAGGCGCATCCTAGTACTTGCAAATGACAATGAGACTAGCCCAACCAGTCCCCTCAACTTTTTGTACCCATCCTAGATTGGCCAGAGTTTTACTTGAGAATTCTTACCCACCATGATCACAGAACCCATACTGCCAACCAACCTCATTCTATTTTGTTAAAAATGATTGAATTTGTATATGTAAGTAGAAATTTATGCTGAAATACTGTTTGCTTTCATCTGGTTTGGTTGGGTCTGGGATCCGGTCGAGAAGGGTTGGGCTAAAACTCATAATTGCCCATCGCTGCAGCAAATTTCCACACACTACAACCATACTGCACACCTAGCAGGTATAAGTTTGTAAGAGCAACAGATCTGGATCGACCTTTCAGCCTGATTTGGATCAAACCTGAATTTTCAGATATAGGTCTATCATTTTTGTGTTCAGATAATTAGGTGGACCAAAAATTATCCTGTTAAAGTTACTCAGGTATGGGTTGACTTGAAAATGACTCAGTTATAACCCAACAAATAAAGTATCACTTCCACTAAATCCCTAATGGTAGCCACCTCTAGGTTCACTAGTTGTGCATTTCCAATTCCCCATCTTGCACTTAGTGCAAACATGATTGCAGCCCTTATTTTCAGTTTTTATTGCCATTGCAGCTCTTTGTAGCATCCCTTTGTTTCCCTCAACCCCATACCTGCCATTGCAGGGTTTGCTTAAGTTCCCCTCTCTCAGGGTCCCAACATGCAACTTCTCTGTCACCGAGCTAGCCTTTTTGTCTTCATCGTTTTGCTTTGTAAATTTTGTTGTTAACAATCTCTTGTTAATGCAACACCTTTACCTATTCTTTATTGATAGCCTTTGGCATCTGTAGTTAGAGGTGGCAACTCAGGTTGGTAGGTCTGGTTTGGGTTTGATCCGACCCATTTAAGCTTAACTCGAACCCGATCCGATTATTAAATGGGTCAAGCATTAAGACCTGTACTTGACCAATTTAATAAATGGGTAACCCAACTCGACTCACCAACTCATTTATTATAATTTTTAGATATTAAAATTTGATAAACACAATATTTTCTACTTTAATTCAATATAACATAAAGCTTAATTAAGAAAATTATAAATATAACTAAATTATATAATACACATCTAATAACTAATATTAAAATTAATGCTTAAAAGAAAAATATACTAATTTTGATAAATAGGTTATTGGTGGATCATATTTAGGTTGACTCGCTGACTCGTACCTAAGTTCTCTTAAGTAAGTCAAATTCATGTCAACCCGTTTATGACTAATACCTGTATAGGCTCGACCCATACTCGATTAAGTTGAGTTGGTTTTGGGTTGAGTTTATGGGTCGGGTAAAAAATTACCACCTCTATATGTAGTTTCATTCAGCAAAAATACTCCGATAAAATTCACTTCAGCACCTCTGTATTTTTATTTTGACTCTTGAAGGAGAAATTTATGTCATAAAGTGCTGAACATTGGGATTACCAAATTACAAGAAACTGAGAATATGTAAAGAACATCGTGTTTGCATAGAAAACTCTAAATCAAGGAAAAACAACTATACTCAGAGGCGGGGAAGAAGATCCAATATTAGATTTGGGTTTCGAGGCAATGCATGAGAAGAATTACATTAAGAGGGAAAAGAAAATGATGATCGAGAAGTCATCCTTCTAGATTTGAGAAAGTTCTCTATGTTTTTCACCATAAGAAGAAGATGTAGTCTTGTAGATGAGATTTTCATTGCTCCATCATTAGGAAGAAATGAAGATAAGCTAGTTGGAAGGTTCGTTGCTTTCTCAAGAAGTTGCTTTAGGCAGAAGCCATCTTTCGAGTTTTCTCTTGCCAAGACTATGAATATGCCTTCTCTATTGTAAGGATTGAGAAGTAGCTACAGAAGATTGTGGACCTCTTTTCTTTTCTTAAGGAGATCTAGAGGAAAAAAAGAGAAAATAAGGGGAATCCATTTCTTCTTCCGCTGCCCTAACTACCAAAAAGAACATGATCTTTCCTAAAGGAGAAAAATTGCCTTTATTTTCAAATTTGATTAGCCTATCTATTTTCAAATGTGTGGTCCTATCTTTTACATTACCGCTTTTGGTGTTACATCATGTAGCATCCAGAGCACTATATATATAAGGATGCCTCAAATTAATTACTTAATAAAGGAGATAAGATGAGGGGGACCTCATTGTTGATTTGGCACTCAGCTGCTTAAGTTGCTCGTCTCAAAAATTTTTCTCTTTGAAAGTAAGGGCAACCCTTGAGCATTTAATGTGGCCTAGCAATGAAGGTGTATGATTACACATATTATAGCTAACATTTGTTTATTATGCTCATTTCAGAAGAAATCAATGCTAAAAAATAATCAATATACATGATATATTAATAATCATCTCAAGAAACTTGACATCACTAAGGTAGGGGTACCTTTGAAGTTTGGACTTGTTATAGTTGTCAAATTTGAGATGGGGAGTCCTTAAGAAGGTCTAAATGAGCAAAACTTCACTAGTTGGTTCTTTTGGAGGGAAGCTTGTCGATTTTGTTAGGTAGTGAGCTCGAGATCTCTATCTCGCTAGTTTAGCTAGGAGTGGTCTATGATAGGTCGTTGACACCGAGTAGAGGATGTTGATCTTTGGCTAAAGGAGGTACTGTCTCTCATTTGGTTATGGCCCAAAAAACTCCTAAATTCTTTCAAAAATACTTTCATCAATATTTTATATTTATTTCACATCATAGACAAATTTAATTTTTAAAATTCAATTTTATTTTACAACCTACACTAATATCAACCTTAAAAATTAATTTTATTTCACATTCTATGCATCTTTCAGTGAAAAAATTAATTTTGTTTCGCATCATAACATTAAAATAATTTTCTTCTAATCTCTATGTCAAAAAAACTCATGACATCCTAAAACATCCTCTCTCACTAAACAAGGCATAAAGCAAAGATTGGAGGTGATGTTGTGTCGAAATAACATATGTTGAATCAACAAGGATCTCATGATTTCTGCCTCTAGTGGAAGTTCTCTACTTGATGTTGGTGAAGGTCATTGCGAGAGGCGACAACATCTAGATGGTATAGCTTAGATAGTGCTATGGTTCGATACTGTATGTCTTGAGAAGTGAGAACATCGTGTTAGGTTGTATGACGAGTTGTGTAGTCTTTAGGAATTTGGCGTTATTAGTGGCGGTGATGACTAGAGTACTTTCGACTATCTCGACAATAATTAGCACATCTAAGATATCATGTGATCTTGAGGATTTTTGCATTGGTGAGTGTTGTTTCAATAACTCGAGCAGCTTCAATTGTCTCAAGAATTTTCAAATATTCTAAAAGCATTCAACATTAATAAATGTTGTGTCTGCTGTTCGCGTAGTTTCGACTCTATATGAAGAAATCTCGGGTCTGCCTCGAAATGTCTCGTAGTCTTGAAGTGTTATGCCGATGACTCAAGAGTTTTAACTTTGTCTCACTAAGTCTCGGTGCTATCTCGAGATGATGTGCTATCGTAATTTGGTGGGCATCAGTGGTGTCCAGTGGCATTGGAGCCGTCGAGATGTTTTAATGAGTATTTCTTGTTGAATCCCTCTCATCAAGAATGGGAAGTTTCATCTATGAGTGACCTTCTCTAAGTAGGCTTCGACGAAGAGGGCTTTGATGACTTATGTGCCCTGGTGATGAAGTCTCAACATGTAGGTTTCGTGAGCAAATCAATAGCCTTGATCAACATCAGGCAAAGGAGGCAACAATCTTGAGTGAGTTGAGGTGTTCTAGGGCATATTTCTAATGTCTCTTTGAGCAACGAGATGAAAATATTGATGCTTCCATTTTCATTAAAAGGATGGCTGGTGGAAGGGTTGTTGAGACCTAGAAGGGGAAGCGTCTTTACATTTGTTGAGGTGTCTCCATGAGTTGTGAATGTTTAGACACATATATCGACAAAGCAAAAAAAAGGACATTGATCCAATAAACAAAGGGCGTTGATGGTCTTGTAGGCTATCCATTGATTCTAGAGGAGGTGAATGTTGTGATGATGTTGGATGATGCTAATCGATGCTAGTTCATCCGTCATCTTCTTAATTCCTAAAGTCACATGAGTTTGTGATCTGAGGTCTCAAGAAGTGAAACATCAATGATCTGGTGAAGGAGATTGTGGTTGCCCAGCAATCTCTGCCAAAAGATTTAGCAAGAGGGAGGGCTTGTTGAGTGGCTATCACCATTCCTTGCTATCAAGGAGTCTAACAAGATGATTTGTCTAGAGTTGTTCTTTGCTATGGTGTCAAGATCAAGTTGAAGATGTGCTGAAAATGACCATCGAGCTGAAGAATTGCCTTGATGATGACTTCAACTAGATGCTAGTCTTGAAGCAAAAGCTCTGATGCCATTGGGAAGAGAGACTGAAGATACCATAACATCATAGTAGTCAAAAAAATGGTCATACTAGTGGAGTTGTCAAGAAGCTGGCATTTCCATAGAGAAGTTAGGCCACCTTATGTGCAAGTATTGACTCAATTGAGTGGCATTGTTGTGAAGCCAATACTCGACAATTTCTTGATGACATTGATAGCAAGATTTATAGGAAATTTTGAGCGTCTCCAGGAGATTCTTGACAAGGCGACAAATGAGTCTACAATGAAAATTTGGTGGGTTTCCAATGAAACAACAAACCCGGCCATGACATGAGCTTCTTAAGAACCATTGGCGACGAGGTGAGTCTTCATGAAGACGATGGCAGTGAAGAGATCTCTCTGAGAAGCATCTTGTATCTCTTTCTCAAGGAAGTGCCAAAGATAATGACCTGCAGATCTCTTCCTTTCTAATGTTCTCTTTTCCAGTTGAAGATTGGTATTTTGAAAAATGCAGCAATTTTGCCACCAATATAAGAGGAAGACGACAACTCTCATTGAGAGCACTAAAAATATTGACGGAGAAATCAGTACAACCTAAGGCGGTTTTCATCTATCTGAACATCCGTATCACCAAATTGCAAGAAACCAAGAAGGGTGTCCAAAGAGTATAGATTTTTTGTGGAAAACCAAAAATCAAGAAAGAATTACAATGCAAGGAGGCGTGGAAGAAGACAAATTTCAAATTTGAGTTCCTCAGAGCAATTACAAAAGCAAAATTATATCAACAAAATGATGGTGGATTGATTTGTCCTCCTTTCGTGATTTGTAGAAGCTCCCTGTGTATTCCGCCATAAGAAGAAGATGAAGAAGACCTCTGGAGAAAATTTGGAGTCCTCCGCCACTAGGAGGACAAGGAAGATAAGCTAGTTGGAAGGCTCTTCACTTTAGCTGGAGGAACAGGAAAGTAGAAGTTCTCTTTTGTGTTTTATCTGGCCAAGATGATGAAGATTCCTTCTCTATTGTAAGGACGGAGAAGTAGATGCAGAAGGTCTTGGACCTCACATCTTATATGGAGAGGGAGATCTAGTGAAAGAAAAAGAGAAGGAAGGTGAATCCTTTTCTTCTCCCTTTGTCCTAACAACCCCAAGAACATGTTCTTCTTTCCTAAAGGAGGAAATCACCCTCTTAACTGGTTCTATTTCCCTTGTTTGTCTAATGGCTCCAGCACAACCTTTTTCAAAGCGGGGCTCCTGCTTTTATGTTGCCACCTCTATAATAGTTTCATGATTATTAGCCATCTTGGACGTGTATCACTGACTTGATATCTTGAAACTAATAAGTGTATGGTGATGATGATGCTTTGATACCTCTTTTTTATTAGGCCCATCTTGTAATAACCAAATTGCCTTTTTGGAGTTGAATATTTTTGTCATGTTATTTTGGTAGCACTGTACATTCAAACTAGTTTCTTTGTAAAATCTAATTCAATCATAATCCTTGTGTTGGCTTTCTTCTTCCTCTAATCCAGATTGTTAACCCAAATAACAAGGACATCAGCGACATTCCTGGACTTGCTCCTCCAGTCAACCGGAAACTCCTCTGGGATTTGCGCAACTAATGAATTCTTCTAAACTGTCACTAACATCCTTGCTTTCCATTGCTGACAAAACCAAGCTCCAATTTATTTTTTCCGATATGATGATACCTTAGGTAAACCTTCATTCATTTATTGTATATGTGTCAATTTTATTATTTATTTATGACAATAATGTCTTCTTCTTCTTGTAGACTATGTTGTATATGGGTTAGATAGTATACTAAATAATGAGGAAGTTTTTTCTTATGCTTATGATCATACCATGTGAACATAACCATGAGATTGTTAATATATAAGTCCCATTCGAACATGTTTTTAAAAGATCATTTCAAATCATGTTGTTCATTCTCTCTCTGTCTTGCTTGAAATTTTTCAGAAAGAGTTCCAGATGGATCCCCTACTCATTATCTTTGGTGTGGTTGAAAATTTTGCAGGGAGGGTTGTATTTGTAGGATATTCTTGGATTGAAGTGTCTTCCTATTATCCTTCTGTTGAATGGTCATAGTAATGATCGCTATTTTATATCTTACATTTATCCTAATATGAAAAGTAACTTCATTTCACTTTATATATATATATATATTTCAAGATAAAAAAATAAACCTGGTTGAAGTTAACCTAGTTAAGCAAACATACCTTTTGGTCATTTTTTTTGGATGCTGGAGGAGAGGGAGTTCAATTGAGATTTACCTTGGCAGCCAGAAGTGAATTTCATGAGAGTTGAATTCTCTTTTGAAGATATGCTGCTCAGTGTGATTGCCTAGCAGTAATTTTGTTCTGTACTTGTGCACGATTTAGCTTTTGTCTTTGGTTCCAATCATGTTACTTCTCGCTTAGTAATTCTTTATATCACAAATGACAGAAGCCTTGTCATAGTATTTGTTTGAACTATTCTTAGGAGATCCTATGGCTACCATGCTGCGTAAAAGCTTGGTGGATGAGTTTCAGGTGAGTAAAAAGAATTTTTTTTGTCGGCATCATACTCGTACAAGAACAACATCATCACTAGTTAATCGATCGAAGCACTAAGTTTATCAGTAATGATTTTTATGCAAGGGTAGGGATTCTAAATTACAAGATATAGTATCACAAAGCCCAAGAAAGGGAGAAGTTATAAGAACAAGAGTCTTAAGTGTGCGTCATATAGAAAATCAAATCTACCCAGAAACAATTTATTTTAAGTGGATTTTAGCTCAAATTTATTGAAGCATGTGATCACAACATATAGCGGTACAGAATTATATATGTTGCTTTGTGTAGATTTGAATTTTGTGAAAGTATATGATAGGATTGTTGAAAAGTACAAAACCATATCTTGCGGTGAAGGGATTTAGTGGAAGTATAGAACATATAGCAATACAAAATTATATATGTTGGTTTGTGTAGGCTTGAATTTTGCCAAAGTATATGATTGGATCGTTGAAAAGTGCGAGACTATATCTTGCATGAGGTTTAGTAGAAGTATTCAATGATTATTTTCAATATTTTATATTGCTATATTATCTGATTGTATATTTCATTACGTATTTCTTGCTGCATTGATCTTACTAGAAATTGTTTATCTGCCATATTACTTGATCTTATTAACTTTGCATTAGTCTTATGTAGATTTTTTAATGCATCTCCTAATTGCTGCTTCAAATTAGATTCAGGACATCTCCCAGCTTTATACATGTGAACCTAAGGATAGAGTTTTGTGTAGATTTTATTTTCTATATGACACCACCTATGACTAACAATATGAATAGTGAAATCTAAGGAAAAGCTATAAAAAAAATAGAAAATTTCCCCTTAGAGGAGCTTGGGCTCCACTCCAATTTAGGTCAGTAGTTTACTTTGTAGACCTGACTTGGATTTGTCTTGCTTGAGTTCATTTAACTCCAATGTCAAACTAGTTAAAGTCTAGTTGGTGCATAATCCAAATCTTTTTAATGTATATAAGGTTAGCTTGACAGTGCTTTGGGATAGTTTGTAGTGAGAAAGCTAAATATTATACTATCAAAGAAGAAAGCTAAATATTATGTTTAGTAAAACTACTGTGGAAGGAATTTTAACTTTCAAAAAGTTCAGATAGCTACAGTGCGAAGTTGAAAAAAATAAATATTACAGATAGCTACTTTGGGGAATTGGGTTTTAAATAAATTTAGGAAAAAAAATATTCGTGAACAACATGTAAATGTTGCGCAATACCTTTACACCCTTGCCAGTCCAACCGGCGACTTCCACTTAGGCGTAGGCGAGCTTTCAGCTAATTTGTAGTTAGATGGCGACACAACTTTAATTACAAGTGGTGCTTCTCGTTCCCCCTGGTTGGCTCCACGGGCATCTTTCCCCAAGTGCAGGTGGTGCCTCTTCTATAAGTCCAGATGTCAGCAACCTTTGCTCTTGATGCTTAAGCACCGATAGAGCCTCTATCTCTTACCCAAGTAGTGATGGTGCCTCCTCCACCGATGGCATAGGTGATGCTACTTTATTGGTTTCTAGGGGCTCTAGCATCCCCTAAGAAGCTAGACTAGTGGATTCATCGTAATCAGTGAACTATGATCTCTTTAGGAGAAAACCATAGGCTTCAAAGCCCAAAAAAAAGAAAAGAAAAGAGTGACATATCCTTCAAAACTAAGTCCTTAGCCTACTCCTCTGGCTTTGACTCTTATCGTACCTTCTCCACGGATTGTAGTGACCCATTTTTGTCTTGGCTTCTCCACTCACCTTCTTCCCTTCAATCATTCAACCGTATATGACAGGTGGAAACTTTCAATTCCTGGGGTTAAAGTTCCTTGGATTTAGCTCTAAAGCTCTTTTTGGGGATTAGGATTGTGATGGGCCTTTTTTGTGAGGTGATTCGCAATGCACTTATCCCATATGACTATAGAGCCAAAACTAAGATTATTGTAAAGGCAAGTCAGATGCACGGAGCACATTCAAGGCTTTAAAGTCACTGGTCTATTTTCACACCCCAAAAATACTACGAAGGGAGTGTCGTATTATTTATGATTTGATGACATTTATATAATATTGTATATATTTAGATAATATTGTGAAGAATTATAAAATCATTAATTTAAATGAAAGCTAGATGATACCAAAATTTGGGTGGCATTTAGATGTCACCCTATTTGTAATAGAGGGAGTTAAAGTTAAATTGATTTTCTATTATCTTTTAATATAATGATATTGAATCTAATAATAATTTAAAGATAGCATAATGGTCTAGATTATATGAGCATTTAGATCACATTTGAATTAAATGCTTGGTACCATTTCTTGTCTCAATTTTTTTTTATCTCAACTTTAAAGCCTTGAAGAGGTCGGCATTCGCCTGGTATATCCAATTGCCTTCTGGGTATATTCGGTCTTATGAACACATGAAGCGAGAACTCTTACCTTGCTTCCTTAGAATCACTATGATGGCACTCTTAGACATGGCCGCTCCCTAATACCAAGCAAATGCTGAATGAGAGTCTAAGGTCTTATGTCAACCATTTGTTCATAGCATCTAACAAGGTTGAGAATGTTCATCCTAGCATTATTATGCATGCCTTGAGTGAACTCAAAAGGCGATTTGTTAAAGGAGCTGCCCAAAACAGGCCAAGAAGCTTTTTGGAGCCTCCTAGTCATGGCACGACAACGTATCCAAATGCAGGACGCACATCGAAGTCCCGTAGAAGATGGGAAGAAGAAAAGGAGAGATCCCTGAGCATTTAGAAATTTGCGTGTCTCTGTACTCTACTACTCGTAATTCACAGTTGTAATCTCCTTTGACGAGCATGCTTGTTTCGGAGTATTTTTCTGAAGCACATGAATACTGTGCGTTCTCTCCTACCTGCTATTTGTAGTTTTCTTTTCTAATTCTTGTAAGGCTTACACTGCACTCTGGATCTTCCCCTATCTCCTCTACATGTGTTGAAGTGCTTTCCATATGTGCAATGCTGATCAAATTTTGAGTACATGACCAGCACCTAATTAGTTTCTATAACAAAAATGTAATATCTTATTACTGACATGTTAATGCACACATCATATCATGTCTTACATTTAACGTATATTGGATTTCCTTTCTGAATGAGTCAAGTATTTACTCATCAAATTATTTTAAATGTTATCCAATGAGTTTTGGTATGATGGAAGTCATTTCAGTGGGAATCGTCGTCTCTCTCTCCCTCCTACTCTCGTGAATAGCACAGAGTCCTCATTTGGCCTTATCTGCATATAGGCTTATTGTAAGGGACTGTTTATTTGTAAAATTAAATTAGATGAAGATATATTTTTATTAAAAATTATGAATGATATGAAATAAAGTTAGTTATTATATTAATTCACTAGTATGAGTAAAAGTAAAAATAATTTTTTAATAACAAATGTCCTTTATAACAAAAAAAAAATTATAAAAAATAATTAATTTTTAGAGTAGAGTTAAGTAAGGAGTATCGTCGAATAATTGTTACTATCAAAACAGTTATTAAAATGTTATTTTTTACTATAAAAGTAGCATTTATTATTAAAAAATGAACATATTTATTCTTTTATTTAAATTAGTAGATCAATTTATTTAATTTAAAAATAAAAATAAATAAGAGAAACTTAAATGTTATTTACCCTTGAATGGATTATACTGCTGCCCTGCAAAGAAGAATTTGCATAAAAGATGCCTCTGAGAAGAATTCCACATACAGCTGGTCATCCTATGTGATTCTAACACGTGCCAAAAAAATAAGTTTTATGCTGATTTATATTCTTTTTAGAATCCAATATAATCCATTTATGAAAAATCAAATTTGAAAAAAAAAAAAAATGTTGGCCTACGCAGACTTTGGAATCATTTGAGGAAGTGCCTCAACATGAAATAATAACAGATGAGCTTAAAAACTTGTGCCAAGTGGAACTCCCCACATTAAAATAATATATTTATGTCAAAGTTTGACAAGGGAAAAGTTAAATTTATGCAAGAATATCTTATTTGTTTATGGATTTTTCAGCATATATTTAATAAATTTTTTATTAAATATATATGGATCCTTTAGGTTTATCCTGCCTTTTATGAAGGTTCTTATTTTTTTGATCATTTAATGTTTAAGTCCTTTGGCATCATTTCTTATTTCATGTAGGTTCTTGAGTTTTTAAAATTATTTAGTATAACAGATTTATACTGATTTTATTGATAATCTGATAATAATGGAAATGAATTTCTAATTATGTAATTGTTTAGAGTTGGGTTTTTAATTTGAGTTGAGTTTGATTTAATATTATTGAAATTATGTAATTATGTAATTTTTTAGTTAGCATGTTATATAAACATGCATGAAGTTTACATGTTTTAGCCGTCTTTTACTTTTAGTTTTATTTGATGTATACCTCTCACTCTGATCGTGAATCAGTATATTATCTAATCCAATTCAATGCTAAAGTTGCTATTGTTAACACGTAGTTCTAGCGTTGCATTCCTGCCGTACACATGGCGCCTAGCTGGTCTTCATCTTTTATTCATTTTAACTAATCCATCTATTTGCTCTCACAGGTCAGACCTCGGTCAAATCTCGACCACGAAGGTTCAACCAAGCCTCGTCCACGACGAGCCAGGACCATCCTTGATAACGTCGATGACGATGTCACAAAGCGGTGCCTGTCACAATCAGCTTGGCCCGACCCCGTACAAGACACTTTTTCCAGACCTACAAATCAAGGATCCGCATGCCCCAGCTACCACGGATCCCCAGAAGTAGTACTAATATTAAAAGATAGCATCCTCCTTTCGCACCTTCTGGCCCCTCCGGCGGCTGACAAGCGGCGCGAACCCAGAGCGGGTCCACCTTCTTTCCTCCGGAAAACCAGAACAAAGCCGAGAATTCCACCACCTACAAATACCTCTGGACAGTCTTCATCAAAAAAAGGAGGAGGAGGACCAAAAACTACAGATCAAAGAACAGATCAAGGAGATCAATAGTAGTGACCAAGGTGCAGGCAGCTACTTTGATTCTCCCATTCTCATTGTATTAGAGCCCCAACTGAGGAGCTCTTTCTCCCTCTCTCTTTCCCAAATATTGTATTAAGCCTTCACAGCTATCCTTTTTACTCGAGTGAAATCCCATCGCTGATCGCTTGGTGGATGTAAGGGACCTCCTCCCTGAACCGCCTTAAATCTCTGTGTGCTCTTCTGGATGCCCCAAACTCTCTCGCCTTTTAAGTCTTAACCATTAGGCTTATACCTCTGCACGCCGCCGTCTCTCAGGACTCTCTCTTTTTTTGGTGTTTCTTGGGATCCTCTGCATCCTACGTCAACAACTATATTTGTATGTAGTTTAGAACTTTTAGTGTTGGGAGAAGGTGACAATCAGTGAATTAATGCCGATAGCATTATCATTTTGTATACGAGTTGAAGCTTTATCATCATCAATTCTGAAGTTTTTTTTTTTTTTTTGAAAATTAGTCTTGGCTTATAAAAATCAAAAAAAGGGTACATCAAGTATATATACGAAGCCTAAGAAGTTCAATATATATGTTTGACATATTACGTGCCTAAAATACATAGATATATATATTTGTGTAATTGGAGATATGAAAATAAATTCACAAAAATTTGCACATAAACTAATCGTTTCATATTTTTACATAAGTTCTTTGAGAAATTTACATTATTTAGTTATTCATGATCATGATTAAGTATAACTTGATTGTATAGTAATACAAAATATCAACTCTTTGGCATTTTGGTATTCAATGCGAGCTAGCTACTATGTATGCAATGGTAGGGACTAGATCTCTATCCTTACAAAATTCGGGTTTGCAATAATTCATACATTACAAAATTTGTGCATGACGTAAACGAATGTTAATTAATCTATTTCGTAGAAAATGTGCACCGTATGTAGGTACGTAGCATCTTTCTAAGAAATATGTTTTCAGTGTGAAAATATCAATACTAATAGTTTCATTCATTGAGTTAACACAATTGTTACTTACAAAAATAGTAAGGAAATATTTCATGATAAATCTAACTAAATCAATTTTGTGATAAAAAAAGACTGCACTTATTTGGATTGCATAGCATTAACAACATTGTCGACAAGTTTCTAGCTATATAAGTGTAGGCAAATTAAGAACTAACACTGATAATATATAATATCAACATCTAGAGAATTGATTCTCTTAAAGTTTATCGGCTCTGATAAATTGGATTAAGATAAATTTTAATAGTTCAGTAAAAGAGAATAGTGTCGTAGGATCAACCGCAGTGATGAGAGATCATGATAACAACTTACTGATGGCAATTAATATCAAGCTCTTCACCAAGGCGATTTTTATTACTGTGTCTAGAGGTGCTTGGGAGACAAATAAAATTACAAAAAGATGGTCCAACAGAACAAAGGGTATCTAGCTTGAGGGGAACTTTATTACGATAATAGCAAATATCCTTCAGACTTTTCGAAAAGAATTCACCCACCACATAGTTGTTGATATTTTTTATGCTTTGAATGCTTTTAAGGTATATAGAGTTACTCAAGTGTATAGATTCGAAAATAGGACTACCGATTTTATTACATTTTTTACTACTATGGATAATGTAGTGTGGGCAGGAGGAATATCCCTCCCACATGAATTTTGTTCGATCATTACTAAAAATCTTGAGTCTATAATTAACTAATTAAAAATGAGAAAAAAATATTTATTTACATATGAATGCATTTATATCTTTTCTAACTGTCTACGCATTTGATACATGAAGATGTGAATTAAATTATAGAAAGAAATACAATGCTTAGTACAATAATTTGACAAATTTTATTAATTATTTCATATAGGAATACGATCTCTTTAGCTTCAATGTAAAATAGACCATTTTGTATTAAAATACAATATCTCACACTCCACATGTAATATCTTGATTTTTAATCATAATAATAATTTTTTTTTTGAAATGGTATATTGTATTTTTTTTTGTAAAGTATTATATCTTAATTATTTTTGTTGTGGTACATGATCATGCATAATTTTAGTATACCTGGATCACTAACAGGAATTATGATGGTTGAATCATAACACAACAACTTATAATGGCGTGGTTTTGTATTCTTCGCATGTACGATGTTACATAAAAAATTTGTATTCATATTCGAATACTGCGAACCATCAACACGTATAAAAAAATTTCTACTTCTTTATAAATTCAGCTCAAGCTTTAATTTCTTCTGTCATGAGATGGCAGTGCAACGAGTCTGATTTCTTGACTAAGTCCATGTAAAAATTAAAGCTCGTTGGCAATTGAATTCAATTTTGTTGAATTGAACTTGAATAATGCTACGTAACACTATCGTCATATAAATAAAATTAATTTTTTTATTTATATAATATTATTATAATTATATAAAAATTATAATTATAATTAAAATTTGATATCATTTATAAAATTTAGAAAGCTTCTCTCCTCGAGCAAATCTTCTTGAATCAGCATGAAACTGACTTGAAAAAATAACAGAAAACCTTTCTGTCGCCTGTTCTCAACTCCCCATTTATATCATCGTAGCAACCTCTCTCTCTCTCTCTCTCTCTCTCTCTCTCTCTCTCTCTCTCTCTCTCTCTCTCTCTTTCTCAAGTCAGCATGCGGAAGGCGCACCAACAGACGAAGACTGCCGTGCAGATCACAGTGTACGTAGTGAACCCAAGCACGGCAAATCGCTCGGCGGCGCCAAACCGCTACAGGAGCTCCGGCAGCCGGCATCGGCGTCGCTTGAATCAAGCCCTCCCTGCGACCCGCACCTCCAGGGGCTACGACCGGAAGGCCCAGCTCCTCCTCTACACCCGGCAGCTGAGGGCCCTCGCCGCCCGAGATCATCCTCCCGGCGGCGACGGTGACGACCCTCTGCAGAAACCCAAAGAGGATGGCTTCGATAATAAGCATCCAAAAGTCAACCATGGTCTGCAGATTTCAGCGCCCAGCAAAACGGCTAAGGAAAAAGTCAACGAGGATCTCCAGATCCCGGCAAGCTTCAAAGATGAGCGCAGAGTCAAAGAGGTTCTTCAGATGGCAACAAGAGTCAACGCTGAGAAAATGGTCAAAGGGGACGTTCCTCCGCACAAGGCTAAGGAAGCTCGCCAGATCATTAATGCTACTTCATGGAAGGTGTGCACGCACATAACTTAAAGGGCAAATTACTGATGGGTTCTATAGTTTACTAATAATTATATTTTGATTCACAATTTTAAAAACTTATCACTTATTAGGTCTCATTATTAAAAATGTAATGAAACTTATTATATTTTCATTTTTTCTTTAAATTTTAAAGACCTACGTAAAAAATTTGAAAAATACAAACACTAAAATATAATTACAGGTGACTATATTTCCTCCTTTATTTTTTATTTACTTTGAACCCAATATTCAATTTTCATTTCAGTTGGGATTATTTCATATTAATTAATTATTGCACCCATAAGAAAATAATTGTTCAGTTTTAGTACTACTTATTTAAATGTTATTGCAAAATTACAAAATTGGCTCATGCACCGTGCCTATAAATAAATTATATATGATTAAATAAGTAAAAAACATATACAACAACAACAACCAAGCCTTAATCCCACCAGGTGGGGTCGGCTATATGAATCCTTTGTTTTCATTGCGCTCTATCAGTTACCAAATTTTTATCTAAGCCTAAGTAACTAAGATCACTCCTTATAGTTTCTTGCTATATCTTCTTTGGTCTCATCTTTCTCTTTGTATATGGGCAAAATCCAATAACTCAATTTTTCTAATTGGAGCTTCAATCGGCCTACGATTTAGGTGTTCAAACCATCTAAGCCGACTTTCTCTAAGTTTATCCTCAATTGGTGCAACACCAATATTCTTTCGGATATACTCATTTCTCATTTTATTCTTTCACAACATACCGGAAGTAATTCTTCATTTTACCCATCCTGCTTGAATTCTGTTAATAACGTCATTATCTATTTCACCATCATTTTGTATGATTGATCCAAGGTATCTAAAGCGCTCACTCTTCTTAACAATTTGATCACCAATTATTACATCTCCAATATAAGTATTCTTTTCTTGACTAAATGTGCACTCCATATATTCAGTTTTAAATCTACTGAGATGAAAACCTTTAAATTCTAGAGCATTCCTCCAAAACTCTAGTTTCGTTTTTAATATAATTTTTAAAATTGAAATCACTTTTAATTCATTGTTATAGGATAATCGTTAAAGACACTTCAATTCATAATTATATAATTATAACATTGAACTAAATAAATTTAATAATTAAATATTTAGATAATATTAATATTATATTTACAATTTGTGAACAAATAAAATGTCGCCTCTGATCTCCGTTCATGCTTAGGTTGTTCCAGTGGAACATAAACTCGAGAACCCAAAGGTAACACGGCCGCCACCTAGTTGCATGGGCGACTGGAAGAGGCTGCTGCTCATCCCGAGCTTCCTAGTGTGTGCTTTCGGCAGCCGAAAAGCCGAGGAGAGCAAGCGGAAGACGCAGAAGTACTCGAACGAATCCATTAGTCACGATGACAAGATGAATGCAATTGTGATGAGCTCAAAGGTATAGTTTTAATGAACACATTTTTAGGTTTGAATCATGATGAGTAATTTTAATTTGCAGTGTAGATGCAGGTGGAGCAGGAGAGGATTGGAGTTATGGCCAAGTTTTTATCTGTTTTCGGAAGAGCAAAGTTGAATTAATGAGAAGCTTGAGGGCATCATCGATCATTGTTTACATTGAATACTATCTGAATAATTATAAAGGATGCTTCATTGTCTTACAAGAATTTTCCAGAGATTAATTTATGAGCATGTCTTACACTATTAACAACTAAACTTATTGTTCAAAATACATCTAAATTTCTATATTTAAGACATAATAATCACATAAATTTACAGTTTTGAATTCCTACCAATTTTTTTTATATATTTTTTATTATTAAAATTTTAAAATTTTAGTTTTACCTTTTTTTTCTCCTCCCCCGCTCTCTTCAAGCTAGGCAAACATGATCCGCTAAAGCGGGGGTGAAGGGCCGCCTACTGACGGCTCCTGCCCAAGGTGGAGAGAGAGACAGAGAAGGAAAATTAAAATTTAAAATTATAGAAAAACCTGATGTTCATATATTAAAAATTTTAAATTAAAAATTTGTATGATATTATGCATTAAATTTAAATATTTAAATATAATTAATTACCTTATATATTATAAAAATTAAATAGAAAATATCAACTTTAGTTTTTGTATTTATGAAATATTAAGGAAGATAAGATGCTACCTACAATTCCTTTTCAAAGATCCAATAACCCATCAAAATTTGACAAAAAAAATTTAAACAAGTGACCTATATAAATTTTAATCTTTCAAAACTATAATTAACCAATTATATAGGGAATTTAAATTATCATTTTGCAAATTTTATGAAAGAAAAAACAGTTTCAGTGCCAAAATGTGGAGCTATAGAAGAGACTTTGGATTCTTTATGGATGAGAATAAGATAACAGCATAAGATCACTAATCCAAATGAACAAATTATTACAATTTAAAATGAATTATGAACAAATACTAGAATTTTATTTCACAAATGGCAAGAAGTGTAATATAAAGTACTTTTGAGACATATCTTCATAGAAATTATCATTAAAATAGTTTGCAATTAACAGATACAATAGAATCAAGGTACATGAGCCATTTGTGCTAGACAAACCAATTTATAGTTTTTTATTTCAAATTAAGAATAAATATTTTAAATAATAGTCTCTTTTGTCTCCCACTCTCCTTCGACTTTTAATTTATCTATGATATCACAATTTTCCTCATCTCATATAAAAATTACGATAATAATATAATTTGAACTGACACTTGTATTCAAGCTAGCTCATCCCTTATCGAACTAAAAGAATTACCACCCCTCTCCTATTCTTATTCTTTCAGCACCTCTTTATTTCCTCCATACTAAACCGAAAAAGCAATTTGAGCACGAATCAACTCAAATCGAGCTAGGCATGACACAAATTCAGCTAGTTGAATGATCCGATTCAAGCTCGTTTCGTGACTCGAACAACAACAGAAATACCGGTATAAAATGACTGATCGATGTCAGAGAACTATTCTTGAAACAACTCCAAAAATATGAAACTGTTTGATAGACAATCTAAATAATATGTAAGAATATAAAATTATTATATAAAAAAAAGAGAATATAAAATTATTTTTTTCAAGGTCATAATCAACAAAGTCATACTTTTAGAGCAAATGGGAACTAGATTTTTTTCAAACTTGGAGGCTTAAAATTAGGAACAAATCAAATCAACTAGTGTGTGAAAAGATACAAACAAAATTCAGAAATATTACAGGATTTTAACCTACAAGTTTAAGTTTTTATAATATTTGGTAATCAGAAATTTAATATTTCATTTGTACAGATGATATTTAAGTAAAAGAAAAATTAATAACTCTACACACTAATCATCTCTTCAAACTGGAGGGCTCCAGCATCATTTCTTCACCTCTATCGGTTAGATTTCATGTGAGAACCACGAAAGCATTATTGGATTATTCTTTGACTTCTTTTAGTGTTGAGCTTATAAATATATGTTGAGGGAGTTATGAAGCATCATATCACTCAGAATTTAGTACAGATGTGCTATAATTCACATTGGAAGTGGGAAAGAAAAGACAGTGGGTTCATTGCATACTAGAAAAAAGCTTTTTAGTCATAAATTACCTTAAACTTTAAATCCAATTAAGATTTATACATAGCATATAAATTTTAAAAAAAAATCTGTATGAATTTAGTTGATTTTAATATTTGAGGTCATTTATATAAAATGTGCAGCATTACTCTACCTACAATGAAGACTTCATGAGGTTAACCTTCCCTTGGATAGCTATTCTTCACCCTTAGGCCCTGTTTGGCAATGAACTAAAAATCATGGCTAAAATTACCCATGGCCAAAATCTTAAATTTATTTTAAAAAAACTTAAAAAATTATTTTATATCTCATCTCACACAAATTCCAACATTAAACAATCACTTTATTTCACATCCAACACAATTCTCAATAAATCAATCAACTTTATTTCACATCATACACAATTTTTAATATAATCAACTTACTTTACTTCACATCATACACATTTTTCAAAAATCACTAAAAATTCCAACCAAATCTTCTTTTTTTTCTTATTACCAAACAGAGCCTTAGCTTTTTACAACCACAATACATCACGAGATGCTCTCCATGTGGACTTTGGCTTCATTGTACAAGATCACACTTGTACAGCATTACCACTTATTTTGCAATTCGCTAGCCCTCCTATAGCATAAGAATAGGGCAATAATTTTGTCTCTATATTGACAAGAGACCAATATGGCCACTCCAGAATTATCTCCAAATTCTTTGAATCCTCTAGGACGCCAGTACAGGTCTTTAAGGATTTATCAAAGAATAAACAGAGCAGATCCTTCAAATTTAAAAATCTCTTCTCGATAACCACCTTCATCAAGGGTGTACTTATTTAAAGACTATCTCTCCATGTTTGGGAACATCAATATACATTAATAACATCCTTCGAATTAAACGTTTTATGAGATCCAAACTTTCTTTGACTATATATACAACCTTATTGAGGAACACCTTTCTTTGATAACACTTTTTAACCTACAAAGAATGACCTTCCCTCAAAACTCCTTTCTTGGACTAGCCTTTTCTATTTTTTGGTCCTTCCTCCTCATAAACATGGAATATAAGAGAAGTTCTGAGCCTACTGTTGCCTCTTTTTTTTGAATCTTGGTCATCATATTTGAACAGTTTTCATCAGTATAAATCTTCTTCAACAACAGTCACTTTGTTTCGAGCACATTCCTTATTCAATGATAGTGGATCCCAATATGTGTTGGCTTCGAGTGAATACTTAGATTCTTAGCAAACTGGATTGCAAGAGATGCTCAACTTGTCTTTACCTAATTCTTCAAACATTTTCATTCACAGTCTCTACATTCCCATTTGGTTACCATCATTAGCCGTGTCTTGATTAATGTTGAGTGTCACTCACTTCATACAACAATTTTCCTCCGATAGCGACTGGATACCACATTTCAAAATGTTTTTCTTATTGAAAGTGTCCCTCCATGGATTGTTGGCTTTCACTTTTGTGGAGGTAGTTTGAGGGCATTAAGCTTTTCAAGAAAATTAATGAGGGCTGAGCTAGCTTTAATGACAATGAGAGGTAAAAAGATAACATCAAAATATTCTCTAAGTTCAATTGACCATTTGAGAAGCCAACTAAAGACTTCTAGAGAATGCAAGACACGTCAGAGAGATGGCCCACGTAGAATTGACACCGTTAGATTCAACTGCCTATACGAACCAGCACAGTTGAGACAATTGTGTCTAAAGCCCAAAGATAAAGATAAGATTTATCCACTGTATGGGGTATTGAGAATATATAAAAGTCAAATACTTCTAGAGGGCAGCAAGGGCATCTTCATATTCTCGGATCCATTCTACATTTGAAGTCTCAGAGACATAAAAGCAAGCACTTGTCGCCTAACTTGAAGATAAGCCATTTGAGACTTGTTGCTCGACCAATTAATCACTACACTCCCGAATCCATCTTCGAAGATGACATATTGAGAACAGTTGTGATCAACTGGGATTAGCTTCATCTCCTCGAGCAGAGATAAGATAGCCAAAGAATCTTCCAGAGATCATACCAAAATTACACGTTAATGGGTTGGTTTCATCTTATACTTTCTCATAGTGTTGAAGGTATGAAATCAAGGACATATTGCTGTAAAATGCGACTCCTCACTAGCATGTCATCAATTTATGCTTCAAAATTCCAACTCCTTTGGACTTTGAAAATTGCATTCGCCATATATATGTGCATTCAACCCAAATGACATGACCTTGTAACAGAATGTGCCAAAGTACGTTATGAGAATGTAGTCCTCTCGTTATCAACTTTAGCCAACCTTATTTAATGAAAACCAGAGAACACACCAAGGCAACTCGTAGTTGAGAATACGACTGTTGATCTATTGATCAATGCATCAACATATAGAAGGGTATAACAGTTTGTGGGCTACAGTTGTTTAGGCTGCAGGAGTCGACACACATTTGCCAATTCCTATTTGCCTTCTTTCAAATAGATAATCACTCTTGTAATGGGCTACTCGAATAAAGTTGGCCTATAGTGTCTTCTTCAATTTGTTTGGATGGCATCTTGGCATTCACCCCACCCGTTCATTTCTTTTGTTTAAGTGGATGGGCACAAAGGAGGATGTTTTGTCGGTGCTCAATTACGTCTATCAATGCTAAGCATGTCCAAGGGAGACCACATGAATATATCGATATATTCGGAAAATCGGGCTACAACATTGGTCCTCTGGTCAAAGAAAGAATCATTACAACATGAGAGGACTCCTACATGCAAGAATCCTTCTGGTCTTATCTCATCTGTCTCCTTTGGATGTAGTTGATTGAAGAGCAGTTGGGTGAGGCAACAATCTCATAAGTCTGGAGGGCTTGAACTGGATCTCCATTTTTCGTAAAACATACTAAAATACGTTGCGTGGCAGCCGAAACGCCGAATCGGGAGAGAGAGAGATTGGCAGGGGTAAAACGATAATTTTAAAAAAATTTAATTAAAAAAAATAAAAAAAGACCATTTGATAATTTATTAAAACTCAGGACCCGATATTATAATTTTAAAAAAGTGGACCTGCGCGATAGTAAGAGTTAAACTCAAGGACCTGGGCATAATTTGCCCCATAAGTCATGAAATGAATTTTATTTTAAATACTAGAATAAAATTTTTATTTTAAAATATAAAATAAAGAAAAATAGTTTTAGTATGTTTTACGAAAAATACTTTAATTATAAAAATTTATATATTTTATAATTAAAAATAAGATATCATGTATATCACACTAAATTATTATAAATTTTATACTATTTTAAAATAAAATTCTATTATATATGCTCTAAATTTGAGGCCGAAAATCATAACTTATAATACAAAATAATAAATCATATATCATAAATTACCTTAACACTAAAAACTAAATATTAAATCTTAAATCTTAAATTTTAACATAATATTTTAAATCCTGTTTGTTTCATAAATTAATTATAAGTAAAATATATTTTAAATTTAATTTAATAAAATGTAAACCACTATTATAAATTTATGAATCACGAAGAATAAAATAAGATCGATCTATGACAATGCACCTGTAATTCAAAAATATCTTGTAAAATATATAATTTTATAAAATTTTGGTACGACATGTGTAATATTTCATCTTTGATAATAAAATACATAAATTTTCTTAATTAAACTATCCTCCATGTAAATCCACCTCCCAAAGAAAACTTAAATACTATTTGGTAATGAGAAAATAAAATGATTTAGTCGGATTTTTTAACTAATTTTGAAAAACATACATGTGAGTTAATTATATTAAAAATTATAAAGGATATGAAATAAAGTTGATTGATTTACTGAAGATTATATTGAATGTGAAATAAAGTGATTGTTTAATATTCAAAGTGCAATTAAGGTACTTTAAAGGGCCTGTTTGGCCTCAGGGCCAAAATCAATACCAAAAAAAGTACTAGATTAAAAAATAATAATAACAATAATAATAATTTTTTATTATACTCTACATAAACTCTAATATAAAAAATATTATTTTAATTTATATACTCAAATTAATATTTTCAATAAAACTATCAACTTTATTTTACATCCTATGCCAAAATATATTATTCATTTAAGAATAAAATATTTCGATCTAAGATGTAAAATAAAGTTGATAATTTTATCAAAAATAATTGAATATATAAAATAAAATAATTTTTTTATATTAAAATTTATGTAAGATAAAAAAAAAAATTTATTATTATTATTATTATTATTATTATTATTATTTAATCAATTACTATTTTAGCCCTAATTTTAGTAAAATTAATTGTGATCCTCAATCCTTCATTAGGAGAAGATCAATTCTTTCCCTGTGTACTGATCTCACACAAATCATATATATGTATGTATGTATGTATTTGAAGATTATTTTTTGTTCATATATATATATATATATAGAAGTCCACACATAATCTTGACCATGAAATTATTTCATCATTTAGAGGCACAATATTAAATTAAGCCTTAATACATTAACATTGATGTTAATTATAACACAACACAACCATTAATTTCTAATTGAAAGATTAGAAGCTCATGCATGATCTCCCCTTCAAATTCAAATCAGCCCACTATCACTAGAGCTCATGACATGACATACTTGGAGCCTGGCAGGTTGCCATTAGCAAGGAAGGTCTCGGCCAAGATGAAGGTCCTCCTGGGCTGATCGGCCATCGCCTTCCTACCGGCGCCGCGCACCGTCGCAAACTGCAGCTTGCCGTCGGCGTACATCTCAGTGTATCCAGCGACCTGCGAGACAAACAGGAAGCCTCCATCTTGAGCCAGTTATTAGCTCTTGCAGCTTACATGATCATTACTTTCAGGGTGCGTTTACTCGGATAGAATGACTATTTCATTTCACTCATATTCCTTATAGAAATGCCTATTCCGATGTTTATTTTAGTAGAATAATAATTTTATAAGAATCTCTATTCCACATTTCATGGGATAGTCATTCTTTTCTCTCGTCCAAGGAATAGTTTTTCCTTATAAGCTAAAAATATTATTTCAAAATTACCATTACTCACACACAAACACATACGTATACATATACATATGCATGTACGTACACTCTTTATGTAAAATAAAATTTAATAATAATAAATAATATAAAATTTCATTAAGTTATATTTATAAGTATTTTAGTTCTTTAAATTTTTTCTATTTACTTCTTATTTCATATTTTATTTTATTCAAATAAATAAAGAAATTATCATTTTATTTCCTTTAAAATAATAATTCTATATATTCCTAATTAACAGTAATAATTCTATTCGATTGAAGTAAACATACTGTCAATACTCATCAATTAACAACAATTAAATTCATATAATTTAAGCTCACGTGCAACTGAATCATTCAATTAAGATAATATACAAATAAATCCTATCGTATTGATTATAGAACGATCCAATGTAAGACGATATATATTGATCTAATTAATGAACCAAATTGGTCCAAATTGAGCACTCATTTGCATGCTACCTGAAGCTTGAGGATCGATCAGTTTAATTAAAATTGGGAATTAATCTTAACCCTAAAACTGCATGCATGCTTCAAGCCTGAAACCCTAACCTGAACCCCATCATCGAACCATGGCCGCCAGCTCGACGAAATATTATATGCCAACGATCTGAGGAAAACCGCAGAGGGGATGAATGACTCCGGGTCCAGCACTCCACTGCATTAAATCATTAATCCCGTCAAATTATATGAGAAATTGAATTTTATTTTTTCATCAATAAAAAAAAAATAATTAAAGTTTTAAGATTCAATATTATATTTAAAGTAAAAAAATAGAAATAATTAATTGCTTAATTTGATGACGTAGATTAAAAAATTTGCAAAAACAGTATATTTTGTTAATTAATATATTTTAATAAAAGTAGAGGTGCAATAAAGAAATATTATATAAAATTTATAATTATTTAATTAAAAATATTATTATATTATAAATTTTTTAGAGGATTTGGGAAGTACAGTAACTTAACATAGATCTAAATTGATATATAGATGGGTACTCAAAATTAAATGATATTAATTTAAATACCACCCTAATATATCATTTTTAAATAAAGTAGTCAGCTGGGAGCAAATAATAAAAATAAATATTATAATTATTTATAAAGCACAGTATTTACAGACTAGCGTATTTTTTTTCAAAAATAATGTAAAGTATATAATTTTATAAGATTTTTATTTGATATATATAATATTTTATTTTTGATATTGAAATACGTAATTTTTATAATTAATCACGTGTCTATCGTGTAAATACTCCTAATTTTAATTGAGTTAAAATTAAAAATATTTAATTTTAAAAATATATATATATAACAGTAGCATACCTGAAAATTAGGATCCTGATATTTTGTGACACCAATTCATCAATGAATGGACCAGCACTGGTAAAGTTTTTCTCCCATAAAAACGCACTATTAACAGATGATCACAGAAGAAATTAATGAGAAAATTTTAAAACTATTGACTAAAAATTTTTATTTGATGTCATTATCATATAGGAATAAAATTTTAATCTATGATCAATGCATACGTAAAAATTCTTATTAAATTTAAATTTAGAATTTCTTAAATATCACAATGTGCATAATAAAATATTTCAAATGTTATATTCCATGCACTAATTTGTAATATTTAAAAGTTTTTGTGTGTACAATGTAATATTTAAAAATATATTAATAGCAAGGGATAATTACCTACATGTCACATCATTTCGCTTTATTTATGTGTTACTCATCCATTCTTAGTTAATTACGTTATGCACACTCAAAATATTATAAAATATTACATACACACACTTTCACTTGTTTTCATTATAATGAGCAATTATAATCTTCTAATAACCTAACTATAGTTAGGTTACAAAAAATCTGAACCGTTCATCATATTATTTTAAGGATATTTAAAATATATTTTGAGTGAAAATCTTAAAACTTTAACTTAATTTTAACTTAAGTGTGTATGTAAGATTTTATAATATTTTAAGTGTGCATAGTGTAATTAACTAAGAATGGATGGGTAACGCATAAATAAAGTGAAATGGTGTGACATGCAGATAATTATCCCTAATAGCAATTATATAGGTTATATATATATATGCAAATAACTTTTATAACATTAATTACTTTTTATTAAGGATGAAGTACTAATTTATATGGAATGTCAAATTTGAAAATTAATTTGATTAATCAAGAAATTTGGAGAATTTACTTGTAGGTGAAATTAAATTAGAATTAAAAAATTATTTACTATTTATTTTTTAAATAATAAATATTTATATATGATTAGAGAGAGAATATACCCAGGAGCAGGCTGCCAGATGGCCGCACCCCACGTAGGTTCTCGCACGTGCATGAAGGTCTGAACGAGAGGTATATTCAAATAACCTGCCACGTACTGCTGCACGCAATTATAGACAGAGGACTGCACGCATGCAAATTTGGCAAATTATTATTATTATTATTATATATATAT
>JAEMOT010003121.1:40118-86369 GCA_019297695.1 Apostasia ramifera | reverse complement strand
GCCTTACAATTCATCGCCATACCCCTTTTACCCTTCACGCCTTCAGTGATGCTGATTGGGCTGGCTCTCCTGAAGATCGTCGTTCTACAGGTGGCTTTGCCATCTTCTTAGGAAAAAATCTGGTCTCATGGACTTCAAAGAAACAGCCAACAGTTTCCCGCTCTAGCACTGAAGCTGAATACAAAGCAATCGCTAACGCTACTGTAGAATTAATTTGGTTTCAATCACTCCTCATCGAACTTCATATACCCACCAACGACACACCAACTCTTTGGTGTGATAACATTGGGGCCACCTACTTAACAGCCAACCCGATATTTCATGCACGTACCAAGCATATTGAAATTGATTTTCATTTTGTTCGAGAACGGGTCGCCACCAATCAACTCAAGGTTTCCTACATCTCCACTAAAGATCAAGTCGCTGACATCTTCACAAAACCGCTCTCCAGACAACGGTTCGAACTATTGCGTACCAATCTTGGCATTGTCTCACCTACGCCAAGATTGCGGGGGAGTAATAAAGGAATTACGTAAATGTCAGATTTCTGTATTATCACCTGCCTACAATACACCAAATATGTTTCCTTTTAAGAACCATCATTTCTAGCATATATTTTGTAATTATGATTTGATTTACATATTGCCATGTAAAACGATTCTCTATTAAAGAGATTTAATTACATACCATCTTGTAATATGGACTCCTCATTATAAAAGGGAGACCTTAACAATTGAACGATGCAAGGAATTATTCATCTCCTTCAACATTATTCTCCCTCTCTCTCTCCCTATATATCCTTCAACAATAATAGCTTTATAAAATTACAGTTTATAAAATGGCGAAAATCGTAGACCTCTGCGATGCCTACCCCCTTGTAGAGAGGAAGGGAATCGCGAATCTAGTGCCGAAGAAGCGCGCTTTCGCCATTAAGTTTAGTGATGAGCGGCCGGTTACTCGACATGGGAGAAAAACGGTCGGGGAGCGCAGAGGTCAAGGATTTTCGGAAGGATAAAATGAAAGGATAAAATTAGAAATGAGTTTATCCGAAAGAAAGTTGGTGTTGCACCAATTGAGGATAAACTTAGAGAAAGTCGACTTAGATGGTTTGAACACCTAAATCGTAGGCCGATTGAAGCTCCAATTAGAAAAATTGAGTTATTGGATTTTGCCCATGTACAAAGAAGAAGAGGGAGACTAAAAAAAAAAAAGAGGGAGACCAAAGAAGACATGGCAAGAAATTATAAGGAGTGATCTTAGTTACTTAGACTTAGATAATAATTTGATAACTGATAGAGCGCAATGGAAACAAAGGATTCATATAGCCGACCCCACCTAGTGGGATTAAGGCTTGGTTGTTGTTGTTGTATAAATCTTATGAAACATAAATATTGAAAATTGATTGTTCATATATAAATAAGAAAGATCCTTAGAAAGTTATGAAGACTCACAATCCCTCACCAATTTGGTTAAGATCATCAAAGACTTCAGTAAAGAAAGAAATGATAGCACTGAACATAGACCCATCAGAATTCAAAAGATAGACCCATTGTTTATGCATGACACAATAACAAACATGTCATAAAGAAACATATAGAGAAGAAACATTGAAAATCAAAACAAATAGACCAAAAAGAAAAATTCTAAAAAACAAAATCTTGCATTTGGACGTGCATAAGAATATTTGATAATGGGTTAGATGATATAAAGACAAAGGCTCAGTCAGTGTCAAATAGTCATAATTAGAACCTCAGCAACAGAAGTCTTGAATGATGTAACCTAAAAAAATATTAATCATATATGATCGACATTTAGAAGTCCTGAATAATTAATAATGAGTTTTCGAAATGACGATTTTACAGAAGAAAATAACTTAGTTTAAATCTTCGAGACATTGCAATATAAAAGTTAAGCCAAAAAAGCTAAAGATGAATGAAAGCAGTATTTTCATTTATACTTGAAATATACAATTTTTAGGATTTCATAAATAACTCTTACGATTAGGTAGTGGTATCCTAATTAGTTGATTCCGACATTGGCTATTAGAACAAGCCATCTCTGTGTTTTCTTTACATAGCTTTATCTAAGAAACTATTTAGTAAAAATACACAAAAATTATAATATAAGTTGAACAATTATTTCTCATCAAAGAGTGTTTTGCATATTTGTGCTTAAATAAACTATAGTATAATTGTACCTCTTTTTTAACTTCAGAGAAATGATGATTTCAACACAAAGCATTTAAGATGCTTCAAGGTAATCCTTTAATACAAGGTATCATGCAGATTTTGTGGCGCAAAGCTAGAACAAAATACTTGAAATTACTTAATTAGCTGCCAGCACATAACCAAAAACTTTTGAAAAAGAAAACAAAAACAAGTTGATTATCAATTATAACAAATTTGCAGGTCACATAAAAAGAAGTTAAAAACATAAACAAATACCATTCGCAAATAGTATAACAAACACAACTGGATTTTATCATTAATTGAAACTCATAACATCAATTCAAAGAAAAAAACAAATCAAAAACCACTACCTTTAGTATAGCTTTCTTTTTAGCGCTTCAGGAACCACAATTATAGTTTGTTTTTTAATAGCCATCAGTATAACTTTCAGAATCTTTTCGAAAAAGAAATGCATAGCTCTCAGGATAAGCTAAAGGTGCATTGAATTTCTATAGATTACTGTCAAGATTGAAGGCAGTTTCCTCCTCCTCAACAAACATTTACAGTATTTGAATGTACCAGCCTATTAAATTTGGCTAGTACATTGTCATATTCTCTCATTTTCCTTTACATATTATAACAAAATTGGACTTTAACTTCATTACTTGGTATATAGATATAAAAAAGAATCCTTAAAAATTGAATGCAAAATATAGTACTTTTTCTAATTATAGTCTGTTTAGCATTATAATCTTCTAAATTGAGTGGCTATTACAGTTCATACTTCTTTAACGTCAAAGTTTTTCTTGTCTAATTCTTTAAAGATTTGGATTAAGCTAATAAAGCATATATGCTATGAATTTTCATTGTGTATTTTCATTAGTTTCATAAATCAATCTTATGTTGATAATTATTTTTAATATGGACTTGCAATATCAGCATTAATCTTGATGGCAGAGGTAGATGCATTGTGTGTTATGCTTAATAATTAAAGTTATCATAATTGACTAATTATTTTAGGTACTAATGTGGCTGGATTACGTTTGCCTTAAGCTGATATATGAGATTATTTCAGCATTCATGTAAATTTTATTATATATTTTATCATTTGGATTGTTAACATATTGATATACTAGCTTATTTCAGCATTTATGTAAATCTTCTATTTCTTGATTATATAAATACTGTTGAATAAGGATGTAAAACCTAGCATTATTGATGTCTGATCTGTTATACTCTCTGCCATTGACTATACTTTGAAAAAAAATTCAGAGGTAAGATTATTTGCAACTGTTCAAAATAATTGTCAATTTTCTTGTAACATACTTCTAGTATCACACAAATACTAAATTAGATTTGGCATTCCAATTCGCAGCATCATCTGTATGTATTTCAATGCTTGGATGCTTATTAGTATTGTTCTATAAAATAATATGCAATAATGCAAGATTATTTTATGTATTTAGTTTGTGGAGTTCCAATGAGCTAATTGATATGCGTAATTTTTTTTTTCTATTTCCTAGGTTATAGAAGTTCTAGCATCGAATGAAGGAAAGCATGGACATGCAACATGTCAATTTGTTACTTTGCTAATTACATACTTGTGCTTTTTGCATTCAGACATGATTTGGAGCTGTTCTAAAATCCCATATCCCATCTTCCTATAAACTCCTGAAGCTCCCAACATGCTTCAAACTCAGCCATGGGAAATTCAGCTGCCCCTCTACTTCTAATCTTCTTCCTCTTGGCTCTTGCCATTCTCTCTCAAGAAATTCAGGCCCCTCTCTCTCTGTATTGTCGCTCTTTTCTCTCTAATAGTTTCTCTCATATATATTGTAGGCTGATCATCACCCTTCTCCAAGGCCAATCGCAGAGTCTTGAATGGCTCGTTTCTTTTCATTATTTCAGATGCTTTCTATGCTTCTGGAGAAACGGGATCACTCTGATAAACTCAACCGATACAAACAGGTAAACCGTTGCGGATAGATCCGATCTCATTGCCCATGAATCTTTCCGAATTATTCAGTGTAAATTTATCCTACCATTGATTTTGTGTCAAGACTCCACTTATGCTGGCGACAATGGAAGCTTAATAGATGTACTAATTCTGCTATAAGGTTGAAGTTCCTGTTATATTCTGATAACGGATGTACTACTTCCTAATTGCCTAAACTGTCTCCAGCCCTTTTCTGGCATCTTTCTGGGAATCTGAACCCATAGGGAAGATCAAAAGGATTTCTCCTTGGAGCAGAAATAGGTCGGATTTTAGGATGAAAAAAAGACAATTCATCCATTCTAGAATCATTAATATTCAAGTCAATCAAATCCTTCTCAAATATCATTATTTGATTCTTCCTTGCTCTTCTCCTGGGAATCAAGCTTTCCAAACTCCGATTCCTTTCCATATCAGAAGAGCCAAGATCCATAACATTTTTTTGATCATCTTTAGTCCAGGTAACAATCTGGTTGCTATTATCCTCCTCATCTAATGCCTTACATTTCTCTTCTTGCTCCACAATGTCATTGTCTGATTCATGATGCTGAGAGAACTCGGCATCAGAGTTATCTGCAAATTTTAGAGCGTAATGAGGGGCTTCAAAATCTAAAAGAGGATGAAGCTCATCTAGCATTGGAATGATATCAGTAATTGAAGCATCAGGAGATGAACTCTCTGTGTGATCCGATTCAGAGTCTGAGGTAGCAGTATCGTGATTATCAATTGGTTGCCAAGGAGAGCCAAGTGAAGAATCAGGCCAGTCATCCAGCTCAAGTATGTTGATCTTCGCCTTAATGCCTACAATACTCTCAGGTTGATCAGCAACTTGGTTCAATCTCACAGGACTTTCTTTTTTTCTTTCAATGAAACTTCCCTAGTCTCCATAAGGAAATAAAAGAAGATATTGTAATGGATCATAGCATCCATAGAAATACTGAATTCTGTATGATTGGCCTGACGAACCGGATACGATTATATGTGGACCTTTTGTTGGAGGATCAATTGTTTGCTCAACTAATATCCTAGCTACTTGACTGCTTGTAGGAGTATTATAAACTCGTTGATCTAATCCTATATGTGTTCTAAGGATAATTTGTTTCTGTTCATTTGCTTCAATGTCCTTCAAACTTCGAAAGAATATTGAGTATGGATTATTGATTGATTGAATCTTTCTCAATTTCTGATCAAAGAATCTGATCTATTCATATTCTAGAAAGTGTCATTGGAAAATATAGATTTAATCAATACCAACAGAAAGACTTTTCATCTCTTTTTGGACGGCTACATTTATCGAATAAAAGACATTACAAAATTTACAAAGAGAGGCAAAGGGTTATTTCAGTGGGTTTATGTTCGTTTATTCCCTGTTCATAATTCAATTGACAATCTCGTTTAATTTATGACAGTCATTTAGCATGATAGCATCCACCCATTTCTTGGGAAGATACATTGCTAGAATCTTTTAATTTGCTAGATATAAGTTTTGCTTGCTTAGTTTGAAGACTTAGCATAAAAAACAATCGATGATGTAAAGAGAAAATCTTATGGAATCTCTTTAAACTTGAAATTGATCCATGTTCTTCACATAGATTTACTGGTAACAATCTGAACTTGAACTTCTGAGATGTTCAATTTACTTCTGCTTTAAATTTAGCTACAAAATTTAGCTACTAGATGGAACCTGTCTAAAAAGAGTTCTAAAAGTTAAAAGTGATACCTTTCACCAAAATATAATATTGGGACAAATAGCAGAAGAGTTCTCAACAATAGCTGTGGCGCAACAACTAAGAAAATAAAAATAATAATTAAAAAAATCAGCATGAAATTTCATTCTTTTTCCTAGACGGAATTGAAGCAAGGTGCAACTCACAATCAAATATAAGCTCAAATGGCCAAGGCAGTAAGTCTGAAACTTTAAAAGATGTTTGAGTAGACATACAATTTCATATGAAAATATTTGTTAATGACTTCAAAGATGATCTTTGTGAAAGGCCATGTGAATATTTTATAATTTACAAACAAACAGATATTCGAAAGAAGCAAAATTGAACAAAGTAGGAGGTAAGGCTATAGAAAAAGTCTTTGAGGGCAAGTCGTTTGACTATTTCCTAAAAAGTTATCTAAGCCAACCCTTAAGCATCAGGTTGTCCTCAAAACTTTCTGAAAAAAGTAAAACATACTGGACTTTTCTTAAGCCGCAATAAAACCTTTCACAAGGTTGAAAACTGAAATACTGACAGCTGAAAAAAAAAAAATTGAAAATAATCAAAGTCAAAAAACTTATTGAAACTAATTAAAAGTCAAACCTGATGGAATTTAAGCAAAATCGAATTGTTTCAAGAACGGTTATATGAATCTTAAGAATCCAAGTAGGAATTGCCTAAGCCCATGTTGAAGAAAAAGAGATCACACGGTTAGTAAAAATCAGGAAGCATATAAGCATTTCAAGCAAGTTTTTAAATCCTCCAAATGATAATCACACCGGAGAATACAAAAAATTATCATTCAAACATAAATAACATTAAAAATGTCGAAAAACTTAACTTTAATAAGGGTACGGCTTAATCCATACACTTAGCAATTTAATAAAATTTTTAACAATAAAATACAATTTCAGAATGGTGGCTTCTATTCTATTCTATGGCAAATATCAGTGTCTTTTTATGAATAATGCAATCTATTCTATTCTTTTTAATATATCAAAGGTATATTCATTTCCTAAAAGGTACGCTAGTATGCAATAAACACATTCAAAAGCATGCACATTGAAATGAATCCTTTGTTCACTTGTAGAAAGAATATTGAACAAAGGATTCATTTTTCAAAAAAAAAAGTTTCGGCAAAGGATCCATTGCTAAATTCAATTGGACATGCAAAAACAGAGGATTCAGTAAACATTAGAAAATGAATTACAAAGATTCACTAAACATCAGCAATGAACTACGGGGCTTCAGAAAACATCAGCAAGGATTCATTATTGAACAAATAATGCATTACTTGCAAATTAGTTGTTAAGACGGGAAACAATCAAAGAGTTTTTTACGTGGAAACCGACTGGCGGAAAAACCACAGCTCCTCTTCGAGGAGGCTTGAAATGTCACTAGAAATGCCTTTCTAAGGATTACAGAGTATTCAAAAGTTTTTTTTTGGATTTCAGCCCCCTTGAAGGCTGTGTACAAGAAGTATATATACCCTGGGCTTGTTGTGTCTAGTTACTTTCAGCCGAATAATTTACAGCCCTAGTAACAGCTCAATTAATGCCTACGGACGGCTAGTATGTGACTCCTGCTGTACGGCGTGTCAGCGGTTACGGTCCGTCGGCGGGAAAACCGCATCTTCCCTCAGAGCAGTACGATTCCCAACGGTCAGATGTCACGTCGGGGCTCTGTTCTTCGGGATGCTACCTTTTCGGCGTCTGCTGTTCGGGCTGATACCTTTCTTGTTCGACTCGGAGGCCTTGCCTACGTGGACTCTGTGTGACTTTCCACGTGGACGGTCCTGATGAGGAAGCGTGGATCCAATTGCAACATTAGTAAATTAAATTAATTTAAAGAAAACATTACAGGATTATATGGAAGTAATCCTTTGCCGGTCTGACCGTGCTTGAGCTTTGTTCATTGCTAAGGATTTATTACCTTTGCACGTGCAGACATACCAATGAACAAAGGATTCATTTTTCAAAAATGGGATTCAGCAAAGGATTCATTGCTGGATTCTTTATTCATTACAGGATTCGGCGAGAGCATTTAAAAATTAAACAAACATACTTTAAACTGATTTAAGGAAATATTACCTTTGCACTGGCAGACATACCAATGAACAAAGGATTTATTTTTCAAAAAAAGGATTCGGCAAAAGATTCATTGCTAAATTCAATTGAACATGCAAAAACAGAGGATTCAGTAGACATCAGAAAATGAGCTGCAAGGATTCACTAAACATTAGCAATGAACTACAAGGATTCAGTAAATATTAGAAAATGACAAAGATTCATTATTAAAGAGAAAATGACAAAAGGAATAACAATAGACATTAGAAAATTCCTGACCTGCACCTTGAGGTTGGTAGATTGTCGCTGTTGGAAAAAAACTGGTGATTAAGTATCAATTGCGTTCTAGATTTTTTTCTCTCTGTTTTTTTTTATTAAAATGTTGCTACTGTTGGCTGACTAATCATGCTGCTAATATGGATTGCTCGAATTCTATAGCACTAATCCTACTGCTAATCATGGACTTTCCTGTTCTTCTCTTTTCAGGAGATTTTCATTAGGCAATGAGTGGGAGGTAGTTTGAATTTAAGATGACTTACTACTTTAACCTGAACAAAGGATTACCAATGCTTTTGAAAAGCGGCATAGCCATAGTGTTAGACTAAAGCAAAGTACAAAAAGTACAATAAAAATTGCTAATGTTGGGGGGATTTTTTTAATATCTGCACCATACACTAAGCGAACATCTTCATTATTTAATACTCTCACAAATCAAATATATTCTGTTTCAGATTCTAATCATGTAGTATTTGTCTATAAAATATGATATTGAAACAATTACAGTTATTTAATTAAGGTGAACTTTCATTTGAAACTCATTTTGCATGTTAAAGTAGACTTAGTAATAAGTTTTTATGCTATTAAAGCTTTAACCATTTCGAGTTTATATGGGAAGACTTTGATATTTGCAATAGAATAAAATAGAAGCCACCATTCTTTAATTCTATTTTATTGTTGAAAATTTTATTAAGTTGCTAAGTTATGTGGATTAAACAGAACCTTATTAAAGTTTAATTTTCAACATTTTTAATGTTATTTATCTTTGAATGAAAATTTTTTGTATCCTCTAATGTGATTGTCATTTTGAGAATATAAAAACTTGCTTGAAATGCTTATAAGCTTCCTAATTTCTACTAAGTGATCTCTTCTTTTCAACATGGGCTTAGGCAAATCGTAATACCAAATAGTTAACAATGATAAGTAAATTAAACTAACTAGAAAATTAGAAGTTGTTGAAGTATTCGGCGATCATGGAATTCGATAAAGGGATATTGTTTGTTTAACAATAGAAGACCTGCAGTAGATTCCTCAAGACAACAATAGCCTCATAAGTATACTAAAACTTAACATAATATTTTATTTTTTATAACCTTTTTAATCTATATATAATTTTATTGATTATTATATGTAGATATAACAACAATCATAATATAAAAAAAAATATTGTGCCTATCTCAATTTAATAGGCTAAGCAAGTATTTAAATAATTAAATTAAAAAGAAATTTAGATAACTTATAATTTAAATTTTTAATATATTTTTCATAAATTGTTTGATTTATAAATCATATAAATGAACTTCTTGTTGGCAAGAGCACCTACAACTTAAAAAATTCATTTAGGTATTTAATATTTAAATTAAGAAATTATTATGCAACAACCGGAGGAAAGGAGGTGGACAAGCCCTGGGTTCGCACCGCTTGTCGGCCGTTGAAGGGGCCGGAAGCCGCGAAAGGAGGATGATATCTTTTAATACTGGTACTTCTTCTGGGGATTCGTGATGGTTTGCAGCATGCGGGTCCTTGGTTCGTGGGTCTGGAAGGAAGTGCTTTGTACGGGGAACGACGCGGTTGGGTCAAGCTGATTATGACAGGCACCGCTTTGTAACCTCGTGCCCGACGCTACCGAGGATGATCTTGGTTCGTCGTGGACGAGGCTAAGTGAATAGAGTTTCTAAAGGTCAAGGAGGATAGGGAGGCTTATCACCTTCGGAGGATAGAGGAGCTGGAGACTGCTTTGTCGCAGGCTATGAAGCGCTCTCAAAATGATAACAGGATGCAGTCTTAATAAATGATTAATTAATAATTATTCAGTGACTTATCACTTAATTTATTAAATAATCTAATATATTGAAATTTTAGATTATGAAAAACTAATTTATTAATCATTTATTTAAGATATATAGTAAAGTTATTAAATCAATTTTTTTCAATTTAAGTAAAATATAATTTTAATTTGAATTTTAACTCCTGTAAAGAAAATACTTTAAAAAATGAGATTAAATGATATTGTGAAAAAATTACTAATAATAAAAAAGAGACATAATTTAAATAATTTTAAATTTTTATATTGTTATAAACTAACTCCTTTTAATTTGAGCCGATTGGAGAAAAATAAATAACACTTTTAAGGTTTTGGAGAAAAGAAAAAGGAAAAAATTTGATTGAAATTTGTGCATGAAATTCATGTATAATGGTAGTTACAATAAATTTTTATATTAAAATTTATGTAAGATTTACAATATTTTTTTTTTATAAATTCTTAATTTTGTCAACATACGTATGATTTACATATGAAATGAAAAAAAACCAGGAAAAAACCGCATAAAAGATGGCAACAAAAAAGAAAACCTACATAAAAATAAAGCTAAACCTAGGGAACCGAAAGGTAATTTACCCAATTATTATATTGCATTTTTAAACCTTAGTCATATTTATTACTTTGATTAGCTTCAGTGGGAAATTCCCTTCAAAATATTTTGCATTAAAAAGCTAAATGAAAATCATCCAGACAAATAACATGAGAAATCAAGAGACTGTCAGTCATGTTGACTGCAAGGACCCACAATTTGGTTCAAAGATAAAATTAAGAAATTTTCATAATTAACATGACATAATTTAGTTTTTCATCTAAAGTGCTAAAACAATTAAGTGACTATTGAGCACAAATAGTTTACAGATCAAATAATTCACAAAAAATGTTAGGATTACATGAATCAAGGACATTTTCTATGAATGTATGAAGCCCCATGCTCCTCATACCTGCCAATTCAAGTAAAAGATCTTAAGATTGACATGGCAACAATTCGATAAAAACTAGGACAGAAAACAGAAAATATATAAATGACAATTGCATATCAATCATAATTGTTTTAAAAGGTAACATATTAAGCATTGATACTTCACTGTATCCATATTGGATACGTATTGGATACTAATACATCAAAGTACATCACTAATATGTAGCTGACACGTAAGATGGTGTATTGGATTTTTTAAAGAAAAGATATAGATTTGGATTCAATAAGGGCTTAATACGATAACAACAACAACAACAACCAAACCTTAAGCCTACTAGGTGGGGTCAGCTATATGAATTTTTTGTTTTCATTGCGTACTATCAATAAACAAATTTTTATCTAAGTTTAAGTGAGTAAAATCACTCCTTATAGTTTCTTGCCATGTCTACTTTGATCTCCATCTTCCTCTTTATACATGGGAAAAATCTAATAACTTGATTTTCCTAACTGGATCTTCAATCGGCCTATGTTTACATGTCTAAATCATCTAAGCTGTCTTTCTCTAAATTTATTCTTAATTGGTACAACTCTAACTTTTTTCACAAATATATATTCATTTTCCATTCTATTCTTTCGTGTATGAACACATGACACATTCATATTAGCATCCTCATTTCTACGATAATTATTTTATTTGTATGTTTCCTCTTTATAGATCAGTATTTAGCACCATATATCATTGTTGATCTTATTACAGTTTTATAAAATTTACCTTTAAGTCTGGATAGAATTATTTTATCGCACAACACACCATAAACATTTCTCTATTTTACCCATCTTGCTTGGATTCTGCTAATAACGTCATTATCTATTTCACCATCATTTTGTTTGATTGATCTAAAGTATCTAAAGCGTTCACTTTCTTGATACAATTAGAGGAGAAAAAAATAATTGGCCAAGAGTAGATTTTGCACAAGATCCCATGCTAGGGATTGATAGGATGGGGTTATTACGAGTATAATAGTAGTAGCTAAAAAACTCCTTTTAGTATATTTTCATCGTCATAACCATAGCTCTTGTAGCCATCTTATTTTAAAGTATTTGTATCCTAATTTAACATTTGCATTTTATTGTATCCTCATTATATCATACTCGTGTCATATCATAATATGTCATATCTGCATCAATATATCGCAACCATATGAAAACGTAACAAAATTCAAAGTAGAAGGGGGGTTAGAATCACACATCTACCACCTATCTTGCTTACATATTGAACGCTTGATTCTCAGTATCACCACATACTTCTGAAGTCAATGTGCAATTACAGTTTAGTCAAATTGGGTGTTATTATCATCCTCATTTTTTTTTTCCTACTCATTATAGATATAAAGTGCAGGCCCATTAGTTGCCAAAATGCGATAACATAAAACGTGGCTAAACTGTAATTTTGCATTACCTTTACGTGTAGTAGAAATAAATAGTGAGAGTGAGATGTTAAAGCATAATAAGAATATAAGACTGCTTAAGGTGTTTTACAAAAAAATGTCGAAGAAACAAACAAAGTACAGAATTAATCTTCAAACTCAAATAAGTTAAACATACCACATTCTCAAAATAGAAAACTTAAAATGGCACGGCTTGATAATGACAGGCTTGAGGCAGTGAAAAAGAACATTAAAAAAAGGCCAAGTTTAGAACAGTAGTCATAAAAGTACGCACTCTCCTTTGGAGAACCACATCTGTTGAAACGAACCAAGAGAAGCCAAAATGCTGCCTCCTATCCAAACACTGTAGTCCATAAAAAAAATCGAGTTATGCATGTTTGATACTGGTAGTCTCCGTTACATCGAGATGGATAACTGGCAACTTTGAAAATTAAAGCAATCAACTTAACAAGCTGTAGTGGAGAATAAACAAAAACAAATAATCCATCACATTACAACTAAAATCAATGTAATCCTTCAAATAAGTTTGTTGAAGAACCAGACTAGATAGAAGATAATCTTCAATTAAGTCATCTATGAAGTATTTTCTCCGAATGTTAATGCAAAAAAATAATATTTCCCCTCCAATATAACCAGGATCATTTACTCAGCAAAAAGAAAAAAATAAGCATTGGGGAAGAGAGAAGGATACAAAGAGGATTATACACATAGATATAGATATTATACATATATAAAGATCCAAGCACACACTTAAGCCTATTCAAAGAAATGCAAAGCACCTTGAAACTTTTGCCAAAATATAAAAATATAAACAAAAACTAAAAATAAAGCACAAAAAAGAGAAAAGAATAAGAGCAAAATTGACAGTATAATGTAGACCTGAATCGTCTCTCTGTTGCATTTCCGCTAGCTAGCACCTTAACCCTAGCAGCTTGAGGAGATTCCTACAAAGCCACAGAAAAATTGCACAAGAGATTTCACATGTTTCTATTTTTTATTTTGAAAGAAATAATAACTAATTAGTAGCATGGCTTTAATTTGGTGAACCTTTTCTGTTGTCGGCATCATATTGGAAGCAAAGCCTCCCATAGTCATGGGTCAATCAAATAAAGTTTCTACCATTCTCAAAATATAAAGTTTCTACATCAAACTATTTCAATGTAAATCACTAGAACTCACAAAACAAAGTAGGATAAGTACAAAATGACTTCTTCACTTAAAACTGGGTTCCTAGCATTTTAGTGAGAATTTTGAAGTTCGTCTGCAATTAAGCAGAATTGAACATGATTCAAAAACTATTAGACTCGCAGATTCAACATTTCAATTACAACTACAGAAAGGACATGAGCCATATGTATAAGTGGAGTTCACAATAAAATAACAAGATTATTATGGGAGCATGTACAGAAGGAAAAAAGAAAAGAGTACCTCAATTAGATCCTTTTCAAGCCTCTCTTTTAATTGCTGCATTGATGCTGTGCCACCTGAAAGCTGTAAAGGAAATTACAAAGGCAAAAACAGAAAAGAGAATCATACAGCAGCCTAACGGTTTCCATAAAGAAAAAGATATCAAATGGCAAACCATTATAACCAAGATTACGAAAAACTGAATGCGTAGAAATAGAAAGTATTTTCCTTAGACGAATTAAGACTGATGGCATAGCAATTCCAACAAAACAGCTGCAAGCTCCAAAAAAAGTTGTATATTGGGCAATAAAGGTTACAAAATATAACTTACATATTACAGAAATATTAATGATGAGATGATGTGTGATAAGATGAGAAATAGTTGAAGTAACAATAATAATAGTGAGAGTCAAACTACCAGCACAGGTTAACATAATGAAATTAGATTTGTGTAGTTTGTGCATGTACAAGAAGAAAGGAAAGAAGTATGTTTAAGATGAGGAGCAACTACATTATAAAGAGTTGGCAAAAAGCAATTTGAATAATGGTTATACAAAAAGAATTTGATAATTATAGAATTATACCATATTCGACATTAGACAAGACTGACTTGTGGAAAACAATTTGCCAAACTGATCCCAAATAATTCGAATAAGGTCATTGATGATAATTAATATTGCTATCTGATTAAGTGTGGGGGGGCAGCTAAGAGGAGCATAAGATTAGTATAGTTGATATGTGGACACTTGGATGGATGAGTAGTACACAAAGAGTTGACCACATTAGCAATGATTGCATCAAAGAATGGGTGGTGTGACACTTCATATAGAGGTTAACATGAGGTGGGGACATTTAAGGTAGTTCGATTAAGTACATTGTTGACTTCTAGACACATTTTACGTAATTGTGAGGGGATCCAATCCATGACAACAAAGAGACGAAGGGAAAGACCAAAATTAAATATGGAGAGCTTAGATTTAAATGGAGCTAATAGAAGAGAAATCCATGTGCCATACCCAACTACTATTGGATAAAACTGTTAGAGTTGTCATTGTAGTCGTTGTCACTGCTGCTTTATTGTTGTTCATTTAAGACTATTCCTGATGACAGCGGTGAATTTAAATTACCAAACAGAAAACTTGCCTAGAAATTGGACAAAAAGTTGTGCAGAAAAGTAAATGCATAATCAGTGCTTCTTTGACAACATTGATAAATACTAAGAAATGTCTACATGGTTTCAATAGAACCAAAAATTTCAAAACAAGAATAAATTGGTCATATACTTGAAATAAAAGAACCAAAAATTTCACATAATATGCTTAAATGAGTAATTGGCATAACTTTTTGTAAGTTAAATAATAGTGGATAAACTACCAAATACACAACACTTGTTTAGAGAGAACATTATTTCCATTTCTTTTATTACACTTTGACAGAGATGCATTGATAATCCTATTCAAAGGGAAATTGGATTCCAAAATAGAAAATGTCGGAGATCACTAGATTGGAGTAAAATGCCTTGGTTAAAAAAAACTTATGTTTAAAGGTTAGCTATAACCATTTTATTTCAAATTTTAAATATACCATATGAGTAAGTAGCAGTTAATCAACAGCTACAAGACCTCGGCAGCCTCGCAGCATGCAACAAAGGTGAGCAAATGAGTGTGCATGCATCTTGGTGTGTCTGTGATCTGTATTATTTTCTGAACGCACAAACATTCACAAGAAAATAAAAAAGGATGTATAGAATTCTAATATACAATACCAATATTTTACCGATGTCCAAAAGGATAAATTAGCAGTAATAAAAAGCAATCAAATCTTTTTATAAACTAAAATAAATCGAACTTAATCCAGTGGTATATAAGATGCCCTCGATGGTACTTTGATGGTTCTGTTTTTAGAGATTTTCAGGCCATAATCCTTCTATTAATACCTTCATTGTTCTTTATATTTCACTGTGGCTTAGTTCCTCCTAGTTAAATTTTAAAAATTCATGATTTTCTTTTGCATCTTAACTTATCGCAATTAAATTATTCTAAGGAGACTTGTTTTTGGTTTCTTTCACCTCATCCTCGTGGATTCAACCCGTACTCACATTTGCTTTCTATAATAGCACAATTCAGCTTTACTAGTGTTCATATTAACAAAGCACTTAATTCTTATAGAAAACACCATTCAGTTCCATGATATGTTCAACAAAAAGTGAATAAAGACATTATGAAATATATAAAAGTGCTGAGCTAAACAACATCAAAAGCATGATCCGCATCTAAATACTAAAAAAGTAGCAAGTGATGGTTACCAAAATACTGCTAAATAATTCTCTACGAATATCCACATCACACTTATTGATGCTTTCAATAACCTGAAACACATAAGCAAAAAAATATTGAGTAATTTTTGCAGAAACAAGAAGAGAGCTTGCCATTAAGAGAAGTAAGGCCACTTACCATTTGTGGGAGACCACGCACAGGAGTCGAATGTAGAAAATTCTCTAGTCTTGGAATGGTCTACAATTAGATTAAACAAAGAAGAAAAATGAACATTCATCAGATCCAGATGAATATAAATAATACTTAGATGATATCTTTGTTAAAAGAAATATGCTAACTCAGAACAAGAACATAATTATTATAATATAAATGAGTTGTATTAATGATACAAGCAACATGCTTCTAGAAAATTAACTTTAGCACAGGCAAAACACTTGGCATGTTTATAGTGATGGTTGCAATGTGTACACTAGTACCTAAATTGCCTTGTTTAATATTAGAAAACCACGAACTTGGTAAAAATGTTATCGGAGTTCCAAAATTTGATGTCACTATTACTTATTAGGATCATCAAATTTAGAGAAGTTTGGCCTCATAACCAAGTTGGTTTGGGAAGTAACTCTATCAGATCATATTCAAATAAAGCCAAAAGTTCTAACATGTGCTCAATCTCAAAAAAGAAACAGTAGCTTCAGATGACCCACCAAAAAATTTAAATTACTTAACACAACTTTCAAGTAATGAAATTCCAGTAACTGAAATGTCAATTTGCATGGTTGGCATCTGCAATTTTACTTTCCTTTTTTTGAAACGATGTAGTTTTACTTTCACCATGTATTGATAACCTTCAAATTTTCAATGTACACATAGTAGAAGATGTTCGTCTATTTGAAACCCAAATGACGACGACAAAATATTTTTTCAATATCATCACATAGAATAACAGAAAGGGAAATAAAGTTTCAATTTGAGAAAACAATCATCATTTCACATAAATTAGATATCACAACTTTAAAGATGATGGATTAAAAGTGAGGCGTTGCAAATATATTTTTCTAATAACACGATAAGATGGAATAATATAAAGCGAAATATAGTTAGTAGTAAAAAAAAACAACACTTCACATAACTGGAAATATTAATAATAAGGTCGATCAATATGATGATAATAATAGACAAGCAAGCGTGCATACCTGGACTAACGAGGGGTTAAACAAAACATCAGGGATTTTAAATCGATCAGCACCAATTTCAATTGTCCTGCATAAAATAAGCACAATAAAAAACATCATCAAAAAATTCCTCATTAAACAATTGAATTAAGCTTAAAGGATGAAAGATAAGGTGCTAATCGGCAAAATATAGAGAACCCCTAAATATAGATTTCGAAGGAAACAATCTCATACTATAGAAAAATAAGACGATGTTATTAGCCTGTACTTACTGTCCATCTGGAAGCTCATAAGCCGTCATGGGAATATTAGCATATGCATTTTCTGCAACAAAAAAAAGGTAAGGACCATGGCAGATATAAAAAAGCATATAAAGCGTTTTTGGAGCGTCCAATTTTAGGTGATAACTAGATATTAGAAAAAGAACCGAAAAATCTACAAAAATATTAAAGCATATTTTCTATAACAGTTAGGAGATAATATGCAATTGTCATCGTTATTTGTTCATAACTATTCATAAGAAAGTTTGCCTATATGTAAGGGTGTCAATATATTGACAAAAAAATTTTGATTCACTTTGCTTACATTGTTATTCCAAACAAGTTGGGTTTGAGATTACATCATTATTTAGAAGATTTTATTCTAAAAAACAGTTTAGCCTCCATTTCCTCCACATCATTCCCATTTATGAAAACTCATACAGGTAGATTTACAAAGTTTGTAGGTCAACAATCGAATCAAACAAGGCCTAAAGGAGATTCTTTATAATGCACAAGCCTGAATGGACACAAGGGAAACTTTGTTAGCTGAAGCCATTTCAATAGTTGGCTTGGGTCTAGCAACCAGAATGGGTGTGGATATTGCTTGAGATCTCTACTTATGAGAATGAAAAGGAAGTCAAGAAGGTTGTCGAAGAAAGCTTCTTGAAGAAAGTCACGTCAAAGTTTCAAGGAGCACTGAAACCTCGACTACCAGGTTTGACATGGACATCTCAATCGAAGTTTCGAGTCTAAAGTTCAAGTCAAGTACTAGAGAGCTCAAATAAAGAAGTGTCGCAAATGAAAATTTTAGAGCAATGTTTGGAACTATCACTGAAAAGGAAACTCCGATGAAACAAAACTTCACTGATTAGATCGGGGCAAGGTCTGAGAAAGTACCTAAAGAAGAATGTTCGAGAAGTAGCACCAAACTTCGCACGTATCCCTTTGAATTAAGAAGTTACTAGTTCATCCATTCATTCAAAGATACTTCCTTATCAAAAAGAATATATGCTTCTAAAAGGCCAGAAAATCTCAAACGATTATGAGGATGAAGAGATAGTAGATGATTGTGAAGCAGGGGCCACACTAGACACAACCGAACGACCTGGGGAGTTCATGCACTAGACATCAACATCCATGATATTTTTAAAACTCTACCAGAAAAAATGTTCCCTCTTTTTCCCCTTATAAAAGGGGAATGATAATAGGTGAAAAGGTGTGGAGTGCTCGATGGTTCTGTAAGGTGACTCTACTAAAGTAAAGTCAAAAGGCATCAAGAGACCTTTACCGAGTGGTTAAGTCTCGTGATGACTGATTTGAAACAAAGGATAATTAATATAATATTTTTCTTATTTCACTTCTAATACATTTAATATTATTCTAAATTTGGTTACAAAAAATATTTTAAATAATAGCTTTTATTGTAAATGGATCAACTCTGAAAAACCTAAGTTTCGACCTGATTCGATTTTCGACCTGAAAGGATGTATAACCCTATCTGATGTATATGGATTCGGATCCGGGTCAAGGTTGACCCAACTCGAATCCGATCTGTTGACAAACCTAGTTATTCCTCTAGTGCATCAAACCATGGAATCCACCAAATCTTGCCAGTAGTCCAATTTCTAGGCTAAGGTTAAGGTATTTTTTATCTGTAGCCAAATCATTATTCATTACTAGATTTGGAATTGAAATTATTAGTTATATAATTTTTTTCAATTTGACTTTAAATCGAGAGATCCATTTCAATTACTATTAGAGTAAGTCATAAGAACCCAATTTAATCGTGATACCCTAAACTTGATTCACTGCATCTTATTAACTTATCTAATTTAATTTGATAAATTCTAATTTATTAAAGTTTCAATATAAATTTCAAATTGATTTAATTTGTAGAATTTTAGAAAAGATAATTTTCAAATTAAAATAGTTGAAATTAAATTCACATATCATTGCTTCTTCGTGTATCATTATAAATTAAAACAAAACAATGAAAAATAAGTCCAAAAATCAAAGATCTGAAATTGAGGTATGGGAATAATTGACATACCATCATAGGGAGTATCTGGTGCTCGACATACACATTCCTTAATGTCACTTGCTATTTCTCTCTGCCCTTAAAAAAGGTCTACTAAGCAACTATTATGACATTTGATTCACGTAGAGGAAAAAAACATGGACCAAAATCAAACCTGACAAAAGAGCTTGTAACTTTCTGTGGTGTTTGGAAAATCAAGATCAACTATCTAAAACCACCCAGACAGAACAGCCAGTATAATTGATTAGAAATATAAAAAATAGCAGGCTAAGTTTTCAGTGTAAATTCACTCATCAGTGTTACAAGCTAATTTCTGCATATTAAACTAAACAAAGATTGATGGAAAAGGAAACCTTATTGCATGTGTTTTAACATAAAACTGTTGTAACAAATATTTCAAACAATTCATTGTTAGCAATACATAGCATAATAGATCATTGCAGAAAGAACAAAAATTGCAAGTAAAAGAAAGCATATTATTTGCTTATGCTCCTAACATGTCATATCTATTATAAATAATTTAATATTCGATCTTCACAACAGATTACTGAGCACAAGTGGCACACATGTCTGTTTGAGTGCATGCATCAGTGTATCTGTTTGTGCTTGTGTAAGCACAGTTGCAGATGGTGCAAGTGCATGTAACAACAACTATGACATCACAACAGGGTCATTAAGTTTCAGATCACTATATTTGACTTGACGATGTCTCGTATATTTGTATCATGTTTGATACAAGACAACTTTGGGTCCGGTCTCTTGAAAAGTGGAGACCTGTGTAATATTATAAGCTAGTCCCTTTAATGCAAATTTTGAAGAGAATCAAAGACTTTTGATCAATTGAGTAGCTTGGGCAGACAAACTCTCACAAATGTGACTGCACTTGCGGTCCAGGGAGGGAGAAGTACAAAGGAGTAAAAAATCTCAGGCAAGGTCAAGAGAAGACCTTTCTTTGTGCTTCCCACAAAGACTTGTAGTCATCCTTGGCATCTTTTGTGCAAAGAATCTTAAAATTGTGGGCTCAAATTAGGTGAAGTCCTCTCTCTCGTTTCTTAGGTGAGGCCATTCCTCTTGCTCTTCTCAGAAAGTCCAAGTTTTTGGGGTGATGATCATTTGATGTAAGCTAAGAGTTTGTCCAGATCTTGACGAACTTGTAATCCTTTGAGTTTCTTAGAAATGAAAATCTAAAAACTTGGTGTACACTGCGAGGACTAAAGCCTCATGATTTTCCCCTCAATCTAGAGTGCTTACTAATTAAATTTTTTGTTGCTTCGTATGGATTTGCTTTAATATAGTGCAGCAACATAAGTGCATGTGACCATATTTGGTTACACACAAAAAAGGATAGATTTGACCTTAAGCACTTTTTAGTGTTTTTCTTAAAGAGATTTGGTTCTTCACCACAACTAGGACAAAGCAATACAGTAAATAAGAAGCCTCCAGTGTTTATGATGTGAAATGAAAGCAAACATGAAGTTAATGTTGCAACAGAAGTATTAGCTAGAAGGCTTGTGAAGGCTAAACCCTTGACGTCAACTTGGATGAATTTAGAGGCATGCGAAGAAAACATCATCAAACCATTACAAGTGCTACATGTCCAATTCATGAAGGAAACAAATTAGCCATTTTCGGCCAGTTATTATTGCATTTGCTTCAAGCAGACTGAAAATTAGTATGCTGATCATTAAGTTCATGATTGTGGGTCCTTTGAAAATCCGAAGTTTTAGTTCAGCTACAAACGTGTACCTTACATAGCCTCAAGAACACCTATGGAGCACTTTCCAGTACACCGCAATTTATGTCGTACCTTATGCATCACCTTACAGCCCAGTTTATGTACCTTATGATGCCGCTTACGAAGTACCTCATGTCAGAATGAGCAATCCTCATTTGAGGACTAACCATATGGAGGATTTACAGTACCTTACACAGGCCTACATACCCCTTACAAAAGGGTTTGCCTATTGTACATTTTGCAACCCAAGTAACAGTTGAGAATGTAATATTGATTCGCTTCTAAATGAACACTTGCACTATTTGTTGATTCTTAAGTCACTGGGATAAGAAGATGATGTACCTAAAAGGCACAGAAGTTAGTTGGTCATTTCCGCTTCAGAAAACTAGACCTAAGACACCGTAATTGGCATCAGATTGTTGATCACTCTCTGTTTTCACCCATATATGCTCTCATCCTATATCAAATCCTTTCCAATTTATTTCTCACTTCATACGAAAGTTGGTTTGCTGCACATAACATATTATTCACAAATACATAACAATGAAATGCAAAAAGCTGAATACGTGAAGTCAACAGAACCAGTCATCGGCAATATTCCTAACCCAACTATATGAGGTGGCTGGTATGGTCAGCATCATTTGCATATTGAGTTGAGTTGAGATGGAGCACTAAATATGCATGATTCAGTACGAATTGTCAAGTCTAACAACTCAAATTAAGCAATTTTGGAGACTTAAAAGATAAAATGAGAACTGAAATATCAGAAATTGAAAAGAATGTTTGGCCATAATTTTTTCACTTCAAATTGGAAAAACATGTCTGTCACACAACAAAATTCAACCATGCTTTGAATATGGCTCCTAGGTCCTCACCTTTTACAAAGTTAGAAAATTACTGGATAATTTCAATGCAAGGGATATGTGTTTACAAGGAAAAAAAACGCAATGAATAAACCAATAAGAAATGAAAATGACAAGATTAGTGCTTTCAAAAAAAATTATTAGGCAGACCATTACAACTCTACCTGAAAATCTCCTGGACGTGTCTCTTTTCTTTTGAAAGAATATCTAGGCTTCATCTGTACAATAGAAGGAGAGCAATAAGTAGATTCTCAGTCTCTGCAAATTATCTAAAGAACAGAACTGAATTGAGTACACTTACAACAATGCCTTTACTTTCCAAACTTTTCATCATACATTCTGTTAGTAGCTCACCTCCAATTGGGGATGACGCAACAGCCTATAGACAAAACATTCAGGTTAACAATTGATGCTAAATAACATAACAGTCAACAACTCAAATTTACAACCAAAACAAATCGTACAGTGAACATCAATCTCCTTGAGAAAGACTGTTACATTATACGGCTCTAACTAAAGTTTTCTCGACATACTTCTTGGAGCTGATTTAAAATGATAATGTTTAAATTTAGTGAACACATCAATCACTATTTTTAACTAATTGGAAACTCGAAGCACCAACTTTGTGTAGTATACAAGACTTCCATACATGTGTGGTATATAAAACAAAAAAATATACCGCCAATGATTGATGCTACATTTTCGGTTATATGATCCTTGCTTCGATCTTTCCTTTATGCAGCTTACGATAACTAAAGGCTAAGAGTGTTATGTGTGAACAGCATGTGCTGGTGCATAACTAAATCAATATTTTCCAGTGTCAACCTGTCATACATCAGTAATAATTTTTGAGACATTGGAAGTAGTTGGCAAACCTTGCCTCTGTTTGGTTGGCCCAAATCCTCCCAAAAATACTTCCACTATATTTTATATTTATTTTACATCATACAAAAATTCAAATATTAAAAATCAACTTTATTTCACATCTTACATATTTTTAATAAAAAATTAACTTCATTTCATTTTCATCAAAATTCTTAATAATAAAATAACTTTATCTCACATTATAATATTAAAATAAATTTTCTGTCTCTAACCACAAACACCCCAAATCATTCTAAAAATAAACTCCATCCAAATGAAGACATGATTTCAAGTTCAATTGGGCCATAAGTCAGTTATATTTTTGAACAAATTAAAATATTTCTAATTTGATTGATTTAAAAAATCTAATTAATCAACAATTTTGATAGAGCACTGGAAACAGAAAAAACATGTAGTCGACACACCAAGTGGGGTAAAGACTTGGTTATTTTTGTTGTTGTTATAATCAACAATTTGGCATTAAAGGCTTTGTAGTTCTTTCTATTAACGTCTCTAGACAATCTTAGAACGCTATTATGCTTTGTCTTGGGGAATCATATCAAATGACTATGATTGAGAAATGAAAACAGTAAAATCATATTTAAGACAGTGGTTATGAATTGCAATCACAGAAGGTTACTTGAAAAGAAGGTAAAAGAAGAATGTGAACAAAAAATATACCTTTTGAAGCACATAACCATCGTGTACAGGAGCAATAGTAGTTGATCCACCTCCGCTGAATTAAGTATGAAAGTCAAGTTTATCAGTGCAATCCCCACTGAATTTAGAATTGTATCGCAACATGCGTTCACTTCTTGAATAACATCACCTATTAGTGTCCTTTATAATTCTACACTTTTTTATTATTTTGCATTTAATCATCTTGCATTACTTGTTAGATCACAGTTAAGACCTTCCATTTTATCCCAATGCCCTAGTTTTGTCGTCATTCATATGTGACCTAAAAGATAATCGACTCTCAAATCAAGGCCAACCATATTTTAAAGCCATTATTTTGTTAGAACTCATTAATTGATACATTTCACACAGTTACAAGATGAGTTGCAGTCCATTGTTAGAAACATTTACAAATTGAACTATTCATAAGACTAATGATGGAAGTTTGAAATTATTGGTTGTTACATTTCCTATTATTAACTAACCTAAAAGCTTAAACTTATTGGCTATGGTCTAGTAATTATTCATATTCTTATATGCCTGTGCAAAATTATCTATTTTGCATCATGCATTCAATTTAGCATAGTTCTTTTTTTTATTTTATTTTGGTAACCGTACGAGATAATTGAAAGACAACAAGAAACCAACTCGAGACCTCTGTTTCTAATACCATGTTAAATATTTGGCTATCAACTAACCTAAAATCTTAAGGTTATAGGTTTTGGTCCAAGAGAAGCTTGATGAACACTAACAAGAAAAGGTTATTAGAACTTACGAGTACTCACCTATCAACAACAAGAGAAGTAGCTCGACCAGAGGCAAAAGATGTGAGAACCTGTGAAGAACATTAAGGGTTAAATTTAATGAATTAGCATGATTCATAGGAGTGGCAATTCTTGAACCAAGTTAACCCAATTATGACTCATGTAAGAAACTCAAGAATGAGTTGGCAAGTCGACCGAATTATGACAACATGCTTATCACCCTTCTACTAAGATTAGTACTTGTTTTTCGTTTCTAATATTAATTTTAATATCAATTATTAGAATTACATCCCATAATTTAATTTAATTTTTAATTTTCTTAATTAAAATTTATGATTATGCTAAATAAAAATATAAAACATTGAATTTATCAATTTCTATAACTCAAAAAAACAATAACAATCAGGTTGGCTGGTTGGATCGAGTGTGGGGTTGATGCATGACCTATTTAATAAATGGGTTAGATACGGATCAAGCTTAAATTTACCGAATTAAAAAAATGATTGACCCAAATCCAACCTGCCAACCCAAAATGCCACTCCTAAACATGAACATATCAGAATATAACTTTTAGAAGGCATAAGAAGGAAAAAAAGGACTAATATCTTACAGCATTTTTAGCGACAAACAGGGCAGGAACTTTGTAATTCTCAAACATGAGCTCCGCTGCCCTGAAATACATGATCAATTTCTTTAACAATCGCAATGTTGGCATAAATCATGTATGAAGGCAAACTATTAGTAATTTGACGCTTACATGAACAGAGCAATATGAGGTAAAAAATTGAAAGTTATTATCCAGCAAGATGATTCTGAACCAGCATGAAAACAAAGAAAAATCTTCGCCACGCTGAAAATTGCTTTAATTCAGGCAAACGTTCACATATCTATTATTCTACATTTTCATTAAAAACGAGACAACTGGTTCTAAAGATCAGCAGAAAGGCTGATCTACTCAATGGATAAGAAATCCCTGACAAGCTGAAAACTTTAAGGATTCTTACTGAATTAAAGAAACACCATCAATATTGTCACTCTCACTACAAAGTTCTCACTTGGATTTACTAAAGCTCATCAAACAATATCCAAACATACACTTTTAAAAGGGTAAATTATATCAAGATCTCTAAGGTTAGGGTCTAATATTATGGGTCCCTAAGTCATGTTTAATATATCACGCTTAATCTCCAGCTCCCTCCCTCCCTCAATATTGTCACTCTCACAACAAAGCTCTCTCCTGGATTTACTAAAGATCGTCAACAACATCCAAACATACATTTTCAAAAGGAAAAATTACATCCATGTCGTTAAAGCTAGGGTATAATAATCTGAGTCACACTTAATATATCAGTTTGCCTCCCCCCCTCCCACCCTCAATATTGTCACTCTCACTACAAAGCTTTCACCTGGCTTTACTAGAGCCCATCAAACAATATCGAAACATATATTTTTAAAGGGGTCCATTATATCTAAGTCCCTAAAGCAAGAATATAATATTTTAGGCGCTTGAGCCACGCTTAAAATATCAACTCCCTCCCTCCTTCCCTCCCTCCCTCCCATGAGGCCATAGCAAAGCATATGCTCTGTAGCCTTAGTTTGGGTGTTGGTGATTGGTTGGCACACTTGCTTTACTCATGGAGCCCTAGTGCCCCACCCCACCCAAGACTATCCCTCCCACCCTCCTCGCTTGCCCCATTGGTCTCTAATCAAGGGCATTCCCTTCAAGCTAAAGCCTTATGAGACCAGTGTCTGCTCAACGATGGCTTTGCTCCACGAGAAAGAAAAAGAGCAATGGAGAGAGCAAAGGAAAGAGAAGCAGAGAGGGATATGTAAGTAATTGATATAGGGTGAGTCGTGGTAAATTCTCCTACAATGATCTAAATACCAAAATTAAATGATTACATCTCACTGACCTAGGAAGCCCTTGCAAAGATCGATCGAAGGAGATAACGGTGACGGCGATAGCTACTGACCTCACACAGGTGTCAATGAGAGGGGGGAGACAATGGTGCGGCTCCCTCAGCTCGGCACCGATGGTGGTCGTTGGCAAACCCTCAACAACGGCAATAGAACAACGGGAGAGGAGACCAAGCCCTCCTATGCCTGGGCTTTTAGCAGCTCGGCACCGATGGTGGTCGTTGGCAACCCCTCAACAACGGCAATAGGACAACGGGAGAGGAGACCAAGCCCTCCTATGCCTAGGCTTTTAGCAGCTGCAGCGAGGAAGGTCGACAACGTCGTCAATGAGGTTGATGTCAGCGATCTCCCAAGGGTGCTCGCAGTAGGCAGAGTTAGAGGAAACAGGGGGATGACAGTTAACTTCTTGGCTTGGACATTGCATCCAAGCCCCTTAGGCAACATTGGCAGGATGTAGATGCAGGCAAGCAACTACTTTGGTGTCTCCGACAACGATAGCAACAAAGGGCGATGGGTGACCCCAAAAGGAATCCCTCCCTCTATCCAATTAGGGTTTAATTCACTCAAAAAACTATCCTAATTCCCCATCTCTATACTCTCACCTATTAATTTATAACTAACCCAATCTCCACCATGGATTAACCTCCGTTAAATCTGACCACTCATTTGGCTCAAATTGATCCAAGGTTAAAAGAATCAGAAGAGTTATTGGGCTAGTCTTGGGCCAAATTTTGAGCCAAAAGCCCACCTAACTCAAACCCAACTCAGATAGCCCCAATTACGTAATAAAATCTCACATGCAAGAAAGAAAACTATACATCACCCAAATAAAAAAAAAAGGGCGCGAAAAAAAAAAAATAACAAGACAATCAAGATAATGTTACTCCCAAGCTAAATACGATGTCATTGTTGATGCCAGAGTCAGGACTGCTCCGCATCAATAATTAGCAAAGTCAAGAAGATAATAAAAAAAGAATATACTCTTTAATTCATGGAATGAATATGGGTACCATCTAATTGGACCCGCGTGATGTATTTAGTTCAACTACGGGGAGTTACGTGAAAACATTAGCATACCCTAGGAACCCATGAGTTAAAATTTAAAAAATATTATACCCTAATCTAAGAGACCCAAATGCAATTCAACCTTTTTAAAATGTTCCACTTTAAACTTTCTTCACAAGTTCAATACATGCAGCAATTAATTTTGACAGTTAAAAAAGGTGCTTGAATGAACTTGAACTCTATAGCATTACTTTCAACTTGAGAGAGAACAACAACATCAACTGTAGCATCCATTTTGCAATTAGTACATTGTAGAATGCATGTGCAAGCTATGCAGTTTGATTTTTTCATATACTCAACATATTTAGTCAAATTCCTTGTACCAACTCTAACATTTAGATAAAGTACAAATTTCTAGACCACAAGCAACGATCTATAGTTATATAATTGGGAAACATAAAAGCTTCATCACAATAAACTCTATCATACATTTACCATCAATGAATTACCAAATCACTGCCATTCTCAAGCATCAAAAGGAATACAAGAGATAAAAGGCAACCTCTCTCTTTGCTGTGGATCATTTAAAGAAGGCTCTGCAAGAAGCATAGGATGCTCTTTGGGGTCAATAAGTAAACGTTCCCTGCAATAAATAGCATATCAATATATATATATATATATATTTGATAAAAAAAAGCATATCAATATTACTGCTAATAAAGTAATCTCAAATAGAAAAGACTACAATTAATCCGTTCATAAACAACATTATTTCAAATCATTCCAAAATTTGTAACAGTTAAGGAACAAAAATTGTTTGGAGAAAAATAACACAGCTGGGAATAGCTTTACTCAATATTCAAGTTGAATTTACAACAATTTCCAAACTTGCCTTAATGCATGATCCCATATGTTATCAACAACATCCCAATCGACAACAACACCATCTTTAAAAGGTGATATCACCTACTCGCCAAAGCAAAATAAATTATCATCAACGCTAGAAAGAAGTTTTCATCAAATTAGATTCCAGGAGATCCTTGCAGTAGAAAATATGCAGATAAAGTTTAACTAGTGCAGACAACAATAAACAAAAAATTTAAAAAAAAGAGCAGCATCACCTCCATATGGTCTCTTCTAAAGCCTAAAGCCTGAGACCCTACATACAGCTTTCTTTTTGTTTTAGCTTTCTCTGGATCAAATGTTCTAACACTTTTAGAATCTGACAACGGCAAACTTTCTTTTTCAGGCTTGAAATCCTCTACAGCTCCTAGTTGCTCAATAGATCCAACTACCTGAATAAAACAAGTAGACATCTGTGAAAACGGGGTCAGATGTTCCAAAATGTTTTGCATTTAACTACTTAGAAGGAAAAGGTTCCAAATGAAAGAGAACTGAGAAAGTAGAACTTTGCAAATCAAAATTTAATGATTAGAATGTAGACCATACATAGCATGCACATCTAGTGATCATGAAGGTAAAAACTAACAAAAACTTATAGAACACCAAGTTCTACCTACATTTCATGTGTTTAGTTGTATTATTTATATGAAAGCTGTAAACCAACACGTTGCTGGTCTGAATAAAAAAACACATTCAGATTGAGTATGGCAACATTCTTTGGCAAGAGCAAGAACAGAAACATGAAAACAAACGGTCAAATAATTCACCAAGCCAGAATAACTCAAGTGCTATAAGACCTATGTGTGGCCCAGGAAAACTTAAAATTTTGCGCCGTTCTAACAAAAATCACCAACAACAAAGCCTTGATCCCAAACTACTAGGGCTTGGTTACATGAATTTCACTTCTCCATTCAATTCTATGTAAAACCCATTGTTGAAAATGCCTTGATAAATTGTAACAGTGATGAGATAAAGTTGAAGTAATACATATAGTGACCAGTATATGAATTTCACCTCATTTGGTTAAAGGATAATTTTAGGTATGAGAAAGAAAAAAATTTATTTTATAAGTTTGATGAGAAAGAAATTTATTTTGATATTGGGAGGTGCATAAAATGTGAAATAAAGTTGATTTTAATGTTGAAATTTGTGTTAAATGTGAAATAAAGTTGTTTTTTAAGGTTGAAATTTATGTTAGATGTAAAATAAAGTTATTAAAATTTGTGATAAATTTAAAATATTAATAAAATAATATTTTGGCTTAAAATATGCATGAACCAAACAAGATATCACAAAATATTTATCATCAAGCACTTTTGTTTATTTTTATCCATAAGCATGACATGTTTTAACTTCAGATAATTCCATTTTCAAAAACAATCTTAGTGAAATAATCCATTTATGAGTATATCTTACAGAACGCCCATAACTTAGTTTGCAATAGTTGACTTTGTGAAATAATCCACTTATAATGGATTATCAGTTTTATATGCTTACTAAATATAAAAAAGAAACAAAAACAGACCAAATTTTCTTAAAAATCTAAGGTAGATCAAGGCTCTTTAAAAGAGCAAGCTTGATAAGAAATTAAATAAAGAAAGCTTGAACAAAAATTTTGAAGCCACTACTTATGTTCGGGCTTGGTAAGAAATAAATGAACGGCTTAAGCAAGATACTCAGCTCAGCTACAAAAGCAGATGACAGGCAAAAGAGTACTGCTAAGGTAGCCCAATGCTGCATAAGAGGGCACACTTACAGAGGGGAAGACGGCCTTCGGAGCATCCTCTCCGGCATAACCAGCTTTGCAAGTGTGAGAACCCAAATCGATTACTATAGCCGATACCTCATCTGCAGTTACCAATTTCGAAAGAGGGTTCCCCAAATCGATTATCAGCCTCGTGTAGGGTTCCAAAAAGAAAGCTGTTTACGCATGACAGCGATCGAAGAAATATCAACGAAACACAAAAATACTCACCGCCGCCGTACATGACGCCCTACTTGTAACAGTGAACTCGAGCAGGGAAACAATTCCAACTCCTGAAAGCTTTTAGAAATGCAGATGAAGGAGAAGAATGACGATATTCCAATACTGTAAACCCTAGCTAGCTCCCCAAGATCGAAGAGGCTTCCTACCTTTTCTGCGTGCTACTAGGCGAGAGAGGAAGGCAGACAAGCAGCCAGTGAGGGCTTAGTGAGCTCCCTGAACGACCACTTCGATGGCGGGATCTTCTTACGAACGAGAGATTCAGTCATTGAGAAACTACGGGCAGCGCGATTTCTACCATATTGAAGCTTCAAAAGAAGGTGAACTTTGTCCCATTGGCTCTGTTTGGGATGAGCTATTAAAATTAGCTATGATTAAAATTTTAAATTTATTTTAAAAAAATTAAAAAATTATTTTATATTTTATTTTACATAAATTTTAATATTAAATAATTAATTTATTTCACATTCAACATAATTTTTAATAAATTAATCAATTTTATATTATATTCTACATAATTTTTAATATAATCAATTTACTTTATTTCACATGATACATATTTTTTAAAAATAATTATAAATTCCAATCAAATTTTTTTTTCTTATTATCAAACAGAATCAAAATTAACTCTGTTTTTTTTAGAATTTTATTGTGACTTATCTAGCATTAGCTTTCGATAAAATGTCTTTTATGCTCAATTTCACCATAAAGTCCTTTAAATGGCCCCATGACAAACAATTATATCTTATAATTATCTTTTTGTAATAATCTTCATATTTTGTTATGAAATTTTAGTTGTAGTCATGAAATTTTTATTTGATAATTTTGAGTCATATAATTTCGTGACTAAATTTGGCTGAACAAAAATATATCTTGAATTTTTCCTCCTCTTTCAGACGAAAACAGAAAAACTCTCTTTTTATAAATTGTTCTTCCTCTTTCAGACGAAAAGAGAAAAACTCTTTTTTTATAGGTTGTTCCTCCTCCTTTCGTTTAAACAGACTTCCCTCAAGTCTTGCTTATTTCTTCACCATATCCCAAATTACATTAAACTTGTCATTAGCAAAAAGTTTGTCTTTATTCTAGTGGTGGCAAAACTAATTGGCGGGGCGAGTTTGACCCAAACTTGAGTTCGACCTCACCTAAATAACTCAACTCGAACCTAACCTATTTATACAAATAGGTTAAAATTAATGACCCGAACCAAGCCTGAATAATAAATGGGTCAAGTCAACCTACCAATTTAATTCATTTATAGAATAAATATTAATAAACAAGTAACTCAAATCTGACTCGACTCAATTATATAAAACACAAGCCTAACTCATTTTGTGAATGGATCAAAATTTATAACTCATATCTGAAATTCTCAAATCAAATTCACAGATTGAGTCATATATTACCACCCCTACTTTATTCCCTTTGAACCTTATTTTCTAACTAGTTTAAATTTTCGCCCCAAACAATTTATCATCGAATGAATCCATCATAATTGGCAGCCCTACAAGGACTAAATATGTTTAATCATTAATTATTGATTTTGTTAGGATAATCGCTCTCAAGTATAAAAAGTAGGTACAAACTAGTAGCTTTGACTTTGTTTAATTGGAGATCAAGTTGGCCAAGAACACTTTTTAAAAAATTCAAATAAAATAATTTTTTTTTAATATAAAAATTTACTTTATATTATATTTAATATATTTTTTAATATATCAATTATTTTTATTTTATATCTTACATAATATAAAAAAAAGACATGATCGAAATAAAGAACATATATGAAACAACCAAATGCCAAACAAATACATACAAAATCTTAAATTTGTACCTTGGCCAGTAAGAGGTACTAAGCAAAAAAAAATGAATACAAATTAAAAAAAATTCTTACATGAAACAAAAAATAACTATACAAGACAGAAATGAAAGCTAATGGTATTTTTTATAATAAAAATAATAGCATTTTTAGTTGCTCCACTTTTTCATTGGCTCCTGCATGCCAATGCATCGCATGTAAGCTCCGAATCTCACGTGCTGTGCTGGTCGAATCCAATAATTTTTTCTGCTGATGACACATGAATATTGTTGAATTATGCATGCAAATACGTTCATGTGATCAAACGTTAAGTGATGGGTTCAACGATGATCATAGCAGTAATTCAATGGTTAGAGAGAACTTCAGAGATTGTAACAAAGCGGCCCTTTTCAATGGAGAGATGTCCTGCAACTCCCATGGCTACAGAGAGAAGACCATCCCTCAAGTCAACAGCAGGAGCAGCACCACCGCTACCATGAGCCTTCACAGCAGCTAAGAAGTCCAGGTGCTCCAGATAGCTTGATCCATGATGCAGTCCCTCATACCTGTGAAACCCAATCTTAGGTACCTTCATGAAAACCGGTTTTGAGTGGAAAAACAGAAGCAGTGTCAGAACAGGTGGACGGGCCAGAATCGGCCCAAACCTGAATTCAACCCAAGTTATTAGACCGACCAAAATCCAGTTCATTCAATAAACTGGTCAAAATTTATAACATAAAGCCAATCTCATCATTTTATGGACTGATCCAACCAGACCTTAGAATGGTTCGAGTCAACCAGCCAATGAAATCTATATGCAGCACAAAATCATCTAAAGATATATGTTACCTATTCACGTCAAACAAAATCTGACCTAACAGGATAAAGAGCAACAAGAACCGAAGTCGAATAATTATTTTGTTCTGTAATATATTGCCACACTACAAATTAGAGAACTGAAGCTTACAGTTTCACAAAATAGAGACACTAATTAATAAGTAGTGCGTTTGTCTAGCTAGGTTAAAACTAACTTTCGAATTTTGAGCATTTAGTGCTTTGGAAACACGTTTGACATGTACCATAAATTTCCAAGATATAAAAACTGACATATCTTGTAGTAAAAAAACATGGGACCTCATCAATGTTATTAAGCAAAATTCTGGAGAAGAAAAATATGCAAGTTATCTATATAATTGATTAGGCTAGCTTTGCTTTCGTTACCATGTCTTTTTCTTTCACTTAAAACTTGGTTTTAGATTGTTCTATAATTGTAAGACCTTTTTAATCCCAATTTGGCCTGTTAATTGCAACCACTTTAGCCATTTTGATTTGAAATTTAAAAAAAAAATCAAAAACCATATGTATTTTCCCGCATTGGTGATTTTAAATATCAAGTTACCAATTGAACTAAAAGCTTAAATTTCTACATTATGGTTTAGGTATAATTATATATTCTTATATATACCTTCACGCATAAATTTGTTAGCTTTGCAATTTGCATTTAATTCAGCATAGGTCATTATTTCAGCCTTACACAAGATGATCACAAGACATCATGCTTGAAATCAAGAACTATATGCTAAATTATCCGTATCGCTCTCTACCCTCCCTTGTTGGGGAGGATGGCCAACTTAGTATCAGTGGGGTTATAGGTCTTCCCCTTTCCGTCAACTACATATAGCTTGACGGGATATCTCAACTCTCATAAGTGGAGCTCGAATTGTAGAGCTCGCATTGTAGGTATTTATACTCTCTCCCCTCTCGCCAAAACACGGATCCTGGAGTATCACCGAAAGAGTGACGAGACAAGGAACAAGAAGCAATGGAAGAGGGCAGAAAACTCCTTGATTAGAATCTTCTTCTAAGAGAGAAGTCCCACTGCAACTCTATCCGATTTATAGGGACTGAAAGTTCATGATTTGATACTTGATTATCCCTCATCCCCATACACATGTTTCCCCGTGTATTGCTAGTTGTAGCCTTCCTCCGCAGCTTTTAATGCCATAGGGAGGTGGGCGTGCAACAGGCCATTGTGTTTTGCAGACTTTTCCAATGGCTCCCTAGAAACCCCCAGTGCTTGTCTCAAGGGGACCTTCATTTGGTGATGAGCTTCTTGGGTGGTTCTCACAAGACGTTGACATACAACATTTGCTTGTGCAACATTTCTTCCAGGTTTTCATGAATGAGTTCTAAGAGTGAGGTCATTTATGGCAACTCGGATGGTTCTTCCCTCCTCTCGGGTCTTCCTTCTGGAAGATTCCTTAGGTTCCTTCAGATTAAGGCTGTTAATTTTGCTCGAAAATCAAAAATCACTCAAAAGTTGAATCGAATTTTGGATCGAATCGAGCTCGATTTGATCCAAACAAGCCAACGAACGAGCATTTTTTGGCTCAAAATTTTTATCAATGCAATCTTGAGCCGATATAGGATCGGATCGAGACGGCACGAAATCAGATCGCTTAAAAAAATAAAAATATTATATATATATATATATATATATTTTTATACATATAACTAGATTTAGCATGTAATTTTTTTTTCGATAATCTAATGGAATGTTTTATTAGAATTTCACTAGAATTTTCTCTATAGTCATTCAAACCATATTTATTGTAAATTTTTTTTTTGTTTCTATCTTTAAACAATAGATCAGAACAAATAGCCATAGTTTAGGCTGACATAATATTTGGCTAAAACATCGAAAATTAATCGAAAGTAGTGTCGATTTTTGCTCGGATAGAGCTTGAATCGATAGCAAATGAGCCAAATCCAGCTCGAATTGAGATCGGATCGAACTCTTCTCATTCATTCACTGGATTGAATCGAGATCGAATCGAAAACTTTTAATTCAATCTTAAGCCGAGGCCGGATCAGCTCGAGATCGGATCGTTAATAGCCCTACTTCCGGTTACCTCCATTAGTCTATTCCCTTCGAGTGCCTTTTCGAGTTTTCGAGGGTGTCCTTCAATGTATATACCTTGATGATAAGGAGTTTTCTTCTCGTGACTAAAGTTAATCCTCGTGGTCAAGGCAAACTTCTTCCCCCAAGCTTTCTTATCTCTGGGTTTCTCTTCTCGAAGCATCTTGCAAAAAGCCTTCTTGTTTTGATCCATATGTTCTCGTCGAGGGTCGTTTAGAGTTAATCCAAGATGTTTCTTGTAGTCCCTATGTATCTCAAATCATACTTCACTTTTTTAAAGTTGAAGGGTCCTCCGTTTGCACTTTTTTGGGCTAGTACATTGAAAGTTCTTGCTCAACCCGTCTCCTTTTTATGATGCCCCTGCATAAAAAAGAGGGTTCATTTGTGGCAAGTATTTACCAGATTTCTTATCTGCCTCACTGTAATTAGTGGTCATGTTGTCATCTCAGTTCACTAAGTAGATTTTCCCTTCTTTGATAAATCTTCATTGTCAAGTTCCCTATCATAGACTATATCTCGGTCATTTAGCAAGGAGCTCCAAAAGATCACTTGATGAATGTAAAACAGTGCCACCTCACAGACCACTTCATCGATGTAATGTTCATGACAACAAAGCTAAATCACCACTAATGATCGATGACTGTCGCACGTCCTTCTTTTTACTGAAGGGCATAGAGCCTCAAATGGGGTTTGTTTCTAACCCCAACCACCTGACAAGTGTGGTTAAGAACAACAGTCTTTGGATGTCGTTTTCAAAGATGGCATGATAAGCACTTTCTCGACCAATACCCAAAAGGTAAAGATTTTCACCTAGGGTCTGGCCATGGATGATGAACTCGCCGCCACTACTTCAATGTGGCCATCATAGATAGCGATGGTTCTACTGTATTTTAAGTATTATTGAGTCTGGTTCATCCATTTCCAATGCTTGTTGTTTGCATGGTCAATTTACTGGTTTGCTTTTGAGCTACTACTCCTTGGGATCTGCATGACTGGTTTTTTTTCTTCTAATATTTAGAGGATGAGCGTAGGTGTGGTTGTCGACAAGCCTCACCTCGAAGCTAGTTGTTCCATTCTATGGCCGAGGTAAGAATAATTTCTTGGCCAAAGCTTGAGATAATAAGTTCGAAGTTCGCTCGCAGTATGCTCCTACAAATCAACGTGACGTTCATCATCATCGATTTGTAGATCAAGATGCCTAGTACAATGGCTTGGTGGCAAAACTCTGTGGTGTATTCCAAAACCGATTGCCTCTTCTTATGGCAACTCGTACCGTCGCACCCTTTCCTTTTCATCGCCAAACAAGTATAGCACTTCTCAAATCATCTGCTAGAATCGAGCCTAAGGTGAAAATCTCTGAACGCAATTTTATTTTATTCATAGTTCCTAAATCACCTGCTTCTACGTTATAAAAGAACATCCCCAGCAAATTCAAAGAGACGAGGATTGAATGCCTCTTTCAAGTATAAGGCAAGACTTGGATGCCTACAGAAAGCTTCAAATTCAAACTATATAACAACCTTCAGCTTTGATAATGTCTCACATCAATTTCAAGGCTTCAGTTGTTCCATTAAATAACCTAGCTAAGTCCTCTCTATTGTGCAATTATTCTATGGTAAATGGGCTCCTGGAAGTGATGAAACCACCGATGTTTCTTCATCCTTCTTCATTGTGGAAACCGCCAGTGTTCCTTCCTACTTCTTCCTGTGTTGCATGCAGCTTTTCTTCAGATCGATGATCGAACTTGTTCATAGCCCAATCCTCCAATTAAGGTACAATTTTTTCACACTAAAATATAATTTCCTAGTTTTCAAAAATAAAAAAATTTGAAAAAAATTAACTTCTAAAATATAAATTTCTATTGATTTCCCTTCGTGTTTGTTTGGATTCCCTTGCTCATGACCTTGATTGAATGCTCAAATAGTGAACCAGAATTTCAGATCAAGCTAAGAACATTGCTAGCATTAAATCAAGTATGAACCCTATACATCCCCCTTCCCTATTTCAGTATTTTAAATGGTTTGGACTGCCTTACTCTATAGTAAATTCTTATTTACCTTCCGTCTAGTTGGATTTCAGCAACTTTAGAGGTTTATTTGCAGGATTTGGTCCTCTTCGTATATCACATGTTTATTTTCATATTGCTTCTTGCACTCCGTTGTAACAAAAATACCACAAAATAGCCAGCGGATTTCAAGTTTCAACATTCCCACCCCACATCATTTCATAATGGCATACAAATGGCAATCAACGGTAGAATCAATGAAGTTTGTTGTTCGAATTCAAAAAGCAATAGAATATACATAACAACAACATGGGTTACAAAAGGTAATGATCAAGAAAATGGTCAATGATGCATGGGAGCACTAGTGTTGCTTGCAAAATAAGTGAGATCTAAGATACATACTTTATCCGTTTGTCTTGTGCTTGTAATGTTTTAACTCCTGTTCTCCCTTCTGATCTGATGCCAACTCGCACAATACTTTCTGGAACAAAAGCTTCTCCCTAGTGATCGAGTCAAAAGTTAGACCAACTAAAACTAACTAACAGCCAAATCATCTAAAGGTAGAATGTTTTACTAAAAGAAAGGACCGCTGTCAGTATGAATATGGCTTTGCAGCAAAAACTATCATTTTTTCAGTTGAATTAATGAATAAGTATTTAAAACGAACAGAGAAATTAACTGGTAGAGCAAAGGCATTACCAGTTTTAAGTTACAGGTCAACATCATCATCATCAATGCTCAGAATAAGTATCTAAAACGAACAGAGAAATTAACTGGTAGAGCAAAGGCATTACCAGTTTTAAGTTACAGGTCAACATCATCATCATCAATGCTCAGAATGGGGAGAATTTAGTGCAACTAAGGTCTAGCTCTTAGTTTAAGGGTAAATATAAGAGAAAGCTAAATCTTACTCAAAAGTTAGAAAATCATTTTTTATTTGTTTGACATTTAGGTGCTTCATGGATTGATTAATCTCCAACACAAAATAAACTTAATTAAGCATTTATTTGTAGGCTAAAGAACTTGATTAACTCCTCAATAATCCAGCAGATAAATGAATCCCTTTTCATGAGATAGTGATTCTGAAGCAGTTTGTATGATAAAGTACAGAATTTGCTTCAATAATACAAGGAGCTCCAAAGCTATCCAACTTGCTGAGTAGTGCACCAACGTGATAACTTTTCACTGGGTTAATATCCAGTTTAAGTTGTCATTATTCAAAAACTGTTGGAACTCAATCACAGTCCAAAAAACGAACCATGTAGCAGAATATTTTGACTCAAAACAATATTTAGTAATGAATATGATATAACCTTTCCAATGTTGCCAACAACAGAAATTTCTTGCTCATTTTTACTTCCCTCAGCAAACATACAAAGGTCAAGCATGCCACGAGAACCATTATCGAATTCAACAATCACGTAAGCATTGTCAATGATATCTGGCACCTGTTTCCAAATTTTGATTGTGAAAATGAGGATCTGAACATTGCAAAAAAATCAAAATTATGAATAAAGACATGAAATTAACATTAAAATAATTATTTAAAGAAATAAGTCGTTCCACAGTATTTTGTAGATATCATTGCCATAATTAGTTTTGCATTACGGTCGTATCATCTTGAGGTGGTTTGAAATCCATAGCGGAGTTTTCAAGTGTTTTGCTTAAAAAAATATTTAAATAGGATGGTGTGGTACCTATTTATAAGAATAAAGATGATATACATGATTATACTAACTATAAAGGAATTAAATTAATGAATTATACATTAAAACTTTGAGAGAAGGTGATTGAGCATAAATTACAGTGTAATACGAAGATATACAACAACAATAACAACCAAGCCTTAATCCCACTAGGTGGGGTCGACTACATAAATCTTTTATTTCTATTGCGCTCTATCAATTACCAAATTCTTATCTAAGTCTAAGCAACTAAGATTACTCCTTATAGTTTCTTGTCATGTCATCTTTGGTCTCCCTCTTCCTATTTGTACATAGGCAAGATCTAATAACTTTCTAACTGGAGCTTCAATCGGCCTACGATTTATATGTCCAAACTATCTAAGCCGATTTTCTCTAAGTTTATCCTCAATTGGTGCAACACCAACATTCTTTCGGATATACTCATTTCTCATTTTATCCTTTCGTGTATATCCACACATGTGATACTAGGGTATCACAGAACTAATTTGATTTTATACTAGGTAAATCTACTATAGAAGCTATTCATTTGTTAAAAGATTTAATAAAAAAAATTTAGAGTGATAAAAGAAAATATACATTTAATTTTAATTGATCTAGAAAAAGCTTATAATAAAGTCTTAGGAGTTTCAGAGAGTATTAGAAAAAAAATGTGTTTGCACTATTTATATTCAAATTATTGAAGACATATACAAAATAGGCGTTACTTATGTTTGAATACAAGAGAGTTTTACTAAAGATTTTTCTATTATAGTTGAATTAATCAAAACTCAACTTTAAATCTGTATCTCTTTGATTAATTATGGAGGTCCTGATTGAACACATTCAAGATGAGACACCTTAGTGTATATTTTTTGCAGATGATATTCTCCTTATTAATAAAACTAAAATGAGGGGAAGCTAGAGTTATGAAAAAATACTTTAGAGTCTAAAAGTTTTGTCTTATTAGATCAAAAACTGCATATATCAAGTGCATATTTAATCAAAAAAGCACTTGTATTACTATCGTGACAATTAGTAATTAAATTATCAAGAAGAGTGAACACTTTAGATACATTGAATCAATCATACAAAATAACGATAAAATAGATAGTAGTATTATTGATAGGATCTAAGCAGAATGAATAAAATAGAGAAATGCATCAAGTGTTTTGTGTAATAAAAAAAATTTACTCTAAATTTTATAGAACGATAGTAAGATTAATGATAATATATGGTGTTGAATGCTGACCTATAAAAAAGAAATATACAAATAATATAAATATTGCAAGAATGATGATACTATGATAGATGAGTGAGCATATACTAAAAGATAGAAAGATAAATGAATATATCCGTAAAAAATTTGAAGTAGTATCAATTAAGGATAAACAGAAATATAAATTGTAAGTTATTGAAGCTCTAATAAAAAAAAATCAGGTTATCGAATCTTGCATATGAAAAAAGAGAGAAAAAAAAAAGACTAGAAAAGGGATAGCAAAAAACTATAAAGAATAATCCTACACAATTAAAATTAAATGAGAATTTGTTGACTAATAAAGTGCAATGACAATAAAGAATTCATATAGCTGACCATACCTAGTAGGATAAAGGGTTGGTGGTTGTTATTGTTGTGGTTTTTGGGTTCAATTACCCCCCTCTTTAACTCTTCTATCATAATTTATTTACTTGCTCTAATTATCAAGAATCCCTGAATCATATCACATCACCACAATGTCCCTATACTTAATCAAAATATTGCCAAGCCAATTTCAATGGGTCTAGGAAGCATGGTTGAAATAATGTGATATGAAAATACGATACAACAGACATGATGACAAGGTGATTTCCAAAAATACAAAACACAGATATCGCAAAATACAGAAATAATATAATAATATAATTTATACATTCAATAACATAATAATTCATATTTAACAAAAATACACAAAGCATAAAATAAACTTAATTAATTGAATAGAAATAAAGTAAAAAAGAAAATATGAACAACTAAATAATAAATATTTGTGTTGATACCAAAATCACTGCCTTCATCATAGCATTACATGTGTCATGCTATGTCAACAATGCAGTTACACAAAAGACAAAATGAAATGTGTTGAAATGTATATGTAGAAATATAGGCCTAGATCTATAATTGCTCGATCTCTATTTTTTGAAAGCTATCTCAATTTAATTATTGTCTGTGGGAATGAAACAATAGTAGGACAACAACTTCAACAAACTTGGCCAATTGAAGATGACAACGTGAAAACCATCCAATCATCTATTCAGCCTATAAAGAGGCCCGAATATCTCTAGAGACAAGACTTTTCCTGGAGAAAGGGAGACACCTATTGAAAGGAAAGTTCTTTCTTTCTCACTATCAAGATCTACTACCTAAAGATATTTTCCAAGAATCACTAGCATTTAGAAAGCAGCAACAGAGCTCTGACACCAACAACTAGTCGCCACCAATAATGTTCTTCCATGCTCAGATGGTCACCTCTATGCAACCAAGAACCTTGCTTGACGAGCTATGAAGCATCGATACTTTGTGAAATTTTATATCATATCCATATCAGATATCAATACACTTCAATACTTCACCAATACGTATTGATACGCCACGTAATATATCAATTTTATTTTTTTTAAAATTTGATACTCGTCCGATACTTATCTAATACTTCTCGATAATTCAAATTAGAGAAAAAAATATTAGAATAGTTGGTCCGGCTCACACAATAAAAAATAAAAAGTATCTCATACATAAAATGCAACTCATCTATAAACTTAAGCATTAAAATTAAGAGAGAGATACTATACTACGCAATTGAGATCGCTAAAATTTTCACACATATTAGTGTTTTGGTAGAAGAAAAAGATTTGGTATTCACAAGCAGCTACATTATCTACTTTAACTGGCCCTTCTTTCATGATCTTACATATGCTAGTAACATTTTTATTTTTTTTATCTCCACCGATACTATCTTTACTCCTATTGGATGTCGATTACATTTATATTTTACTTTAATCAAGCTCATATTATGAAAAAAATAGGGCTTTAGTCTTTTATTTTATTTATTAGTTAAAGACTCGAAGAGAGGAGAATATGTCTCTACTTTGATCCGGTCAGTATAACTAGATTTATATCACAACATTTGTGTTATTAACAACTGTATATCATTTATTGAAAGGAAATTAATTTAGTCAAAATTAAATTGAAACTGAAATTAATCTACTGATATATATTTAAACTATCATCTTATTTAGATAATCTGTGAAAAGTTGAGAAGCAATTAAATAAACTTTATGATATTATTTTAAATTTAAAAATTACTCTTACATCCGACATATCAGTAAAACTGAAGTTTAGAAAGCTTTAAAGAAAATTAATTATAAAAAAGCAGTAGGACCGAATAACATCCCAATAAATGTTTAAAAATGCTTAAACGATGAAATTTCTTGGCTCACTAAATTGTTTAATATGATTTTAAAAACTAAAAGAATGTCAAATGAATAGAAAAAGAGTATATTAGTACTTATTTACAAAAAAAAAAAGCGATGTGCAGACTTGTGCCAATTATAGAAAAATTAAATTAATAAGTTATACTTTAAAACTATGAGAGAGGGTGATCGAACATAGATTACGTCGTGATACTAAGGTATAAGAGAATCAGTTTAATTTTATATCATATAAGAAACTATTCATTTATTGAGAAATTCAGTGGAGGAGTTTAAGAAGAGAAAAAAAACTTATATTTGGTTTTTATTGATTTAAAAAAAGCCTATGATAAAGTCTCAAATGAAGTACTTTAGAGAGTTGTACAAAAGAAAGAAATTTGTACTACTTATATTTAAGTTATTAAAGACATATAAAAGAGCTATTACTTGTGTTCGAACACAAGGAGGTGTAACTAAGAATTTTCTTATTACAGTTAAATTATAACAAGGCTCAACTTTAAGGCCGTATCTTTTTAATTTGGTTATGAAAGTCCTGATTGAACATATCTAAAATGAGATATCATGGTATATGCTCTTCGCAAATAATATTATCCTTGTTGATAAAATTAAAAAAAAGAGCCAAAGCGAAACTCGAGCATTAAAGGAATATTTTAGAATTTAAAGATTTTTATCTCATTAGATCAAAAACTGAATATATGAAGTACATATTTAGTCAAAAAATACTTATATTAGTGATGTGATAATTAGTGATAAAATTATCAAGAAAAATGAGCGCTTTAGAACCTTGAATCAATCATATAAAATAATAGTGAAATAAATAATGACAGTATTAATAGGATCTAAGCAAGATGGATCAAATAAAGAAATGCTTCTGGTGTGTTATGTGATTAAAAAATTCTATCGAGACTTAAGAGTAAATTTTATAAAAATGTAATAAAAGTAGCAACTGATATATGGTGCTGAATGCTAATCTACAAAGAGAAAACATGCAAATAAAATAAGTGTTATAAAAATGAGGGTGGTAAGATAGATAAGTGGGTATATACGAAATAATAGAATGAGAAATGTGTATATCCGCAAGAAAGTTGAAATTGCATCAATTGAGGGCAAACTTAGAAAAAGTCAGATTAGATGGTTTGAATATATAAATCGTAGGCCGATTGAAATTATAGTTAGAAAAATCGAGTTATTGAATTTTACCCAAATACAAAGAGGAAAAGAGAGACTAAGCAAGATATGACAAAAGACTATAAAGAGAGATTTGACTTACTTAAACCTATATAAAGATCTACTAATTGATAAAGCACAATAAAACAAAGGAATCATGCAGCCGATCCCACCTAGTGGATTAAAGCTTGGTTGTTGTTGTTGTTGTTGTAATAGTTGTTAAGAATATTTTTATTTTTTCAAGTTGAACTGTCCATACTATTACTTTTAGTGATATCAAAAATATTTGTAAAAAAATAATTAATTTGAAGAAAATTTTAAAAATATTTTTGAAATTTATAGCAACAAAATGTCATGTTCATTATAGAACTACACTTTAAATATGAGAATGTGATGTATTATACACACATATATAACAGTCATATCATGAAATACCTAAGGCTATTAATTTTGCTCAAAGATCGAAGATCGCTTGAAAATTAAATCGAAATTTGAATCGAATCGAGCTCGATTAAATCTAAATGAACCGACTAATGAGCCATTTTTTAGCTCGAAAATTTTATCAATCCAATCTTGAGCCAGCATAGGATCGGATCGAGATGGCTCGAAATCAGATCGATTAAAAAAATAAAAATATTATATATATAGATATTTATATATATATAATTAGATTTAGTATGTAATTTTTTCAGTAGTCTACTGGAAAGCTTTATTAGACTTTCATTAAAATTTTTTCTATAATCATTTAAATCATATTTATTGTAAATTATTCTTTTATTTTTATCTTTAAATAATAGGTCAAAGTGAATGGCCATAGTTTAAGCTAATTGAATGAACAAATATATTTATACATAATATTTAAATAAAAATTCGAAAATTAATTGAAAGTCGAATCGATTTTGGCTCGGATCGAGCTTGAATCAATAACAATGAGCTAGACCCAGCTTGAATCGAGATCGGATCGAACTGTTCTCGTTCATTTTCTGGATCGAATCGAAATCGAATTGAAAACTTTCAATTCAATTTTGAGCTGAGGTCGGATCGGCTCGAGATCGAATAGTTAACAGCCCTAAACGTACCCGTATCCTACTTTTTTAAGTTTATTATATCATCGTATCTGTATCATATCATATTTGTATCATCGTATTATACTTGTGGTTAATAGTTGATCAGTATTTGCACAAATTCCCCATCAAAACACTGGTGGAATCATCTTGGAGTGTTTCTCTCTCTTCTCTCTTCGATCAAGAAGGGTAGGGATATCCGTCCATTGTTTCAATAAGCTCCAATTGTCGATGAAGAGTGGAACTCTCATAGTACATTCTGTATAAATCCTTCTGGCAGATTCATGGTCATTGGAACCTCATCATTATGAGAAATGACAAAGGGTAAAAGGGAAAGATTATTCCATATATTCCAAGCTTCATTAATTTGTTATGCTTTGTTCCATATATATATATATATCATTATGAGAAACGACAAAGGGAGGGAAAGATTATTTCATATATTCCAAGCTTCATTACTTTGTTATGCTTTGTTCTCTCTCTCTCTCTCTCTCTATATATATATATATATATATATATACACTGCCAGGTAGGCTACTTATTAAACCATAGCCTTCAAACCTCCATAATTGAAGGCTCCAATGATTCTCTAAGATCCACCCAAATCATTGGTTGAGGGTGCATTCACGTCAATCACGACGGCCTAAAGAAAGATCAACAGCCATCTTCTCTGCTAATAGCCAGATTATCACCTCAACCTCCTTCTTGATGGTCATACCGAAGGATGTCTCAATGCTCGCTAGTGCCACATAAATGCTTCCTAAGCAATGGTTCTACAAATCCCCACCAAATTACTAGAAATGGCATAAATTCCCAGCTTTCTCTCTCTCCAATAAGATTCAATGAAACCACCTTGCTAATAGCCTCTGAGTTCTCTGGAGGCCTTCATCCTCACCAATGTCCAAGGAGGTTCTCAAATGTGTTCCCAGTTCCCAACCTATGAGATGCTAGTGCCCTTTCTTATTTCCTTTTTCTTTCTCTACACATGAAATGGTCGTCCAGCCGAACTAGGGATGTCGGCTTCCATCCAAGGTCATTGTCATGATCACCAGGCCTTCATAATAATTTTCTTTCACATCTTACATATACCTCAATAAAAAAAAAATCAACTTTATTTCACATACAAGATAAATCTCAATATTAAATAACATTATTCAATATCAACAACAACAACAACAACAACCAAGCCTTAATCCCACTAGGTGGGGTCGGCTACATGAATCCTTTGTTTCCATTGCGCTCTATCAGTTACCAAATTATTATCTAAGTTTAAGTAACTAAGATCACTCCTTATAGTTTCTTGCCATGTCTTCTTTGGTCTCCATCTTCCTCTTTGTACATGGGCAAAATCCAATAACTCAATTTTTCTAACTGGAGCTTCAATTGGCCTACGATTTAGATGTCCAAACCATCGAAGCCGACTTTCTCTAAGTTTATCCTCAATTGGTGCAACACTAACTTTCTTTCGGATATACTCATTTCTCATTCTATCCTTTCGTGTATATCCACACATCCATCTTAACATTCTTATTTCTGCAACATTTATTTTATTTGTATGTTTCTTCTTTACAGGCCAGCATTCAGCACCATATATCATCGCTGGTCTTACTACAGTTTTATAAAATTTACCCTTAATTTTGGATGGGATTTTTCTATCGCATAACACACCAGAAGCATTTCTCCATTTTACCCAACCTGCTTGAATCCTGCTAATAACGTCATTATCTATTTCGCCATCATTTTGTATAATTGATCCAAGGTATCTAAAGCGCTCACTCTTCTTGACAATTTGATCACCAATTGTCACATCTCCAATATAAGTATTTCTTTCTTGACTAAATGTGCACTCCATATATTCAGTTTTTGATCTACTGAGATACAAACCTTTA
>JAEMOT010003121.1:21915-38112 GCA_019297695.1 Apostasia ramifera | reverse complement strand
TCCTGCAGGCACAAAATATTAATCTTTCTATGAATCATAATATCCACCAACTCCATTAGCTTGCCCGTCAGACTGCCTATATTCCAAGTTCCTAATCTAATCCTACTGATTTGAGTTCTACTATGATGGACTAGTTTCTTTATCCGCATCCGTCCATGATGTGGGGACCCTTGCTCATTTTTCACTACACCCGGGCGCCGATGCAGCGGCCCTTGCTCATTTTTCACTGTATTCAGGCAATACAGCGCGTCGCTTCCAGGGAACGCCCTAGCTTTAACGCAATTTTCTAAAGGATTCATGTCATGATTGATTCGACAAGTTTTACGCTGGCTGTCGACTGCCTAACGCAACCCTCCGCGTTTCTCATCCGGGACTTGGGACCCGGCAACGGCGCGTTAACATTATTCAATATCATAATATTAAAATAATTTTATTTCTCTCTCTATCCCTAAAATAACCAAAACTTTCCCAACAACTTCCTCTTACCAAATAGGCCAAGGAAATTGGCTAGGACACAGGTGAATCCATTAAGCAAAAGAGAGGAAATCAGACACAAAGGAAAACAAAGAACAAAGAACCTCTTTTCCAATCCAGATCTAGTAAATTTCTCTTCAGGATAACTGATTCCTTGAGAGCTTCAAAAGTTCCGCATCACATGACGACCACAATATTCTAGGCACAATAGAGCATCTAAAATGTCCTTTGGTTGCATGCATAATACAATTTCTCAATGATTTAAAGTCCGTGCACTATTTTGAGAAATGACAGATAATAAATGCGACCATGATGTTATTAATATACTGAAATTTCTGCTCACAACGTAATGATTTCATGACAATTATAAATGCTAAAAGGCAGCTTTGAAAGTTAACATGACCGAAACAAGGAGTGGACCAGCAGAACTCACTACTATTAATTTAACTGGAATACCAAGTTATAGTTCGCAAATATGGTTATAGGTGGGAATCCAAATAATCAATTACAGAAATTAGCACTTTTTTTCATATCAAATTGTTGCCTTTGTTTTCTTTACTTTTAAGAGATACTATATAATGTTTGCAATCAAAGTTTGGGCTCTAAAGTTATGTCACTGTAATGATAGTAGAAGTTGAAGGAATTCTAAACGTAAAAGCATCGAAAAGGATGAGATTATCAGACGTAACTAAAGAAAAAACACTTCAGTGGACTTTAGATCACCTGACCTTTCCATCATAAACTTCATCCTTGTGATTAACATCAATAGATCCAGAAGCCATCACACGAACCGGGTTTGCAGCTGCAAACAACCGCATCAAATCAAAAAAGTGGCAGCACTTCTCAACCAAAGTTCCACCAGTGTTGGAATTGAATCTGTTCCAGTTTCTGACCTGTAATACTATTCATTGTAAGAAGGCTATATAACCATATTTTGATATTTATTTTGAACAAAGACATGTTACAGGTGCAGCATAGCTCAAAAAATATGAAACAGGAAATAACGGGGACAAGCAAACCTTGTGCCATTATGGAGTGAAACCATATAGACACAGACTGCAGTCAAGCTCAGAATAGAGACAAGCTATAAGCACACCTAGCCATATAGTTTACTCACACTTCAATAAAAAAATGCTTCCGAACACAAAAATAAACCAATTACTACGTTTGATAAACGTCAAAAAGTTAGGACATTTTAAGCTTGTTAATTAATTAGCTCATGAAATGCTCCGACTAACCAGGAGAATCTTTCTCTTGTTTTAAACATTTTTAATACATAAAACACCCTAAAGTGAATATAATAATTGATGCAAAAAGAAAGCGTACCTTGACAAGAAAAGGGAACCGATGTTCACGAATTGCCACCATTTTGGCTTGTCCAATTGTGCCACTTTGAACTATCTCTAGTAGTTTAGCAACAGGAGGCATGTACCGATACTCCAAGCCAACTTGCACTAATACCCCAGGCCTCTTTTTAGCTGCTTCAACAACCTAAAAGATAATAACGCTCAGCAACTGTAACGAAATAAAACTATAGAGGGAACATAAAACCAACATAATTACTATGAAGCACAAGTATCATGCGACGATACGGATACAATACGATATAGATAAGGTGATACAACAGACTTAAAAAAGTAGGATATAAATATATTAGGATAAAACAGTTATATATGTATGTATATAATGCCTCATATTCTCATATTTAAAGTATAACTCTATGGTAGACTAGAATGACTTAAACACTTTTTGGTATTAATTTCAAAAATATTTTTTAATTTTTTGTCAATTTAATTATATTTTTTAAATATTCTTGATACTATTAAAAATAATATTATATACAATCCAGCTTGAAAAAATAAAAACAGCTTTTAACAACTATTAAATTTCAAAAAATCTTAAATTTAAAATAATATCATAAAATTTGTTTAATTGCTTCTCAACTTATCATAGATTATCTAAGTGAGATGAGAGTTTAAATCAAATCAATTAGCTCGATAAAAATAAAATACAATTGATAATAATATAAATGTTGTTATATAAACCCAGATATACTGACCCAGTTAGAGTAGATGCATGATTTACTCTCTCTCCAAGTCTTTGACTCAATAAATAAATAAAATAAAAAGGTAAAAGTCTTATTCTTTTCGAAATACTAGCTTTATTAAGGTAAAAAAAAGTAATCAGTGTCCAACAAAAATAACGACAAAGCATCAATTGAGGTAAAAAAAACAACGTCACTGGCATCTGTAAGACCGCGAAAAAAGAATCAGTTAAAGTAAATAACGCAGCAGCCTATATAGATAATAATTTTTTTTACTACCGAAACACCAACAAGCATGAAGCTCTCTATAATTTAAATTATGTGAGCCTAATATATTGGGCTCCCAATTTTAATGCTTAAGTCTATGCATGGGTTATGTTTTATGTATGAGATATTTTTTATTTTTTATCGTATAAGGCGGACTGTGAGATAAAAAACTTTCGTTCAAACTTAAAAGTAAATTTTATATAATAATTATAAAATTAGCAATATTATATGGTGTTAAATGATGTCCCACAGAGCAAAAACACACAAGTAAAATAAGTATCGCTGTGATGAGAATGTTAAAGTGCATGAGTTAATATATACGAAAAATAAATAAGAAATACGTATATCTATGAGAATATTGGGGTAGTTGAGGATAAGGTTAGAGAGTATTAGCTAGATGATTTAGATATATAAATCGTAGCCCAATGAAAGCTTCAGTAAAGAGAATTAAGTTATTAAATTTTACCCGTATTAAAAGAGAAATAAGAAGGTTAAATAAGACATAACAAAAACTATCAAAAATGATCTCATATATTTAAAGATAAATAAGAACTTATCATTTGATAGAGTGCAATGAAAATAAAGGATTCATGTAGCCAACCTCACCTAGTGGGATAAAGGCTTAGTTGTTATTGTTGTTGATCGTATAAACCGAACTTAATTTTGTAATATTTTTTCTCTAATTATAAGTATCAGACAAGTATCAAATATTTAAAAAATAAAAATAAAATTAATAAGTCATGTCACGTATCAGATACATATCGATCAACACCAGGGAGTATCAATATTTAATACGGATACGATACGGATATATTAAACTTCATGAAGTATCAGTGCTTCATAGTAACATAAATAAGTGAAAAAAAAAAATAGGATACTTAATAAGCATTTAAACAAGCACATAAACTTGAGTGATACTTCAAACAATCTTTTTGTCATGTTGAGAACTCAAAATTTAAGATCTAGAAATGTAATGGAATACTAATCCGTAATAACAATCAAACAAAAACAATTTTATGCGAAAATAAAAAATCACTCATGTTTTGCTCAATTTGAAATTAGCTTACTTTTTCACTAGTTTAAAGTTAACACGTTTGAAAAGAAATCGATTCAACCTGAATTTGACTCGATATATGTCAAAATATTTATATTTATAATTTTTTAAAATATAACTGAGAATATTTATGTATATAAATACGTTATAATAACTTATATAAAAGAGATGAGATAATAAATACACATGAGATTTAAAAATGAATTTATAATATTATATTTTAATATACCTAATATATATAATAGTTATTTTTATAAAAATGTATGGCTTATAATTTGGCTCAATTAAATCAAAAAAATTTTAGCATCTCGAATGAACCTAGCTCACCCGAATTGACTCGAAGCCAACCCCTAGAAATTTAAATGTTATCATAAAACAATGGTTTTATGAAGATGTGACAAAGGAGCTGAGCGCGATCTGATATGAAAGATAAGATCCATAGTGTATCCCTACAAGGAAGAGTGAGAGAAAACCAAAGTAGCTAGTAAAGAGTAGAGTAGAAATAGAAGAATACAAGAAACTATCAAACCATTAGGTTTGTTATGCTATCATACAATTGGATAAGCTAGTAACCCAATTAGTTACAGTGGAGTGCCAAGACTGTTGACATGACAATGGGAATTCAAAAGAAAAAAAAATTTATGCAAGAAATGAAATTCAAAAGTAGGCTTGGATCATAACGGAATGCTTGTGATCATACAGATATCAAAATAGTTGATAGGCTAATGATATGTTGATGAACTCTTCTAGGACGAATTTAGGGCCGTGAAGTCCTTTGAAACGAGATTCAACTTGTGAACCACTTTGAAACAAGGTTGAGGCAACAAAGCCTTTGCAACGGGATTAAGTTGAGAGACCCACAAAAACATGGTTAAATGATAGGTTATAATGGGAAAAAGTTGAAGGAGAGTTCTGTGAATACCGAGATCCTGGGGATTAGGATTAGGATAACGTACCCCACTTGAACAAGGTTAGAGGAGATATCAGTGGTCAATGGGATTATTGGGATGGGATTGGCTTGGCTTGGCTTGGCTTGGTTTGACTTAATTAGTTCGTTTGATCCAGTTTGAATCAATCCGATTCAGTTCATGGACATGTGGACAACTGGGATAATTCCGATGTGTAAATGACCATACAACAACTGTGTTGTCCCCATCAAATAAATCTATTACTCTTCTTTAATTCATTATTAGCCAATTTGATGGATCATTCTCAAGGACAGACTTATTAACATAAATAATAGCTTGCAATTTTATGCTTCAAAACTACATCTATGAAATGAAATGCAAGATTATACTCTATTTTGGTCATATAGTACAAAAATATTCCTAGCACCAATTAGCCACATTGACAACATAGATCGGAAAATTATATCCATGATATTGCCATAAGCAACTACACAAAAATAATTCATAGTTCAACATCTCTATAGTGTATTCCTTATCCATTCAATGTATTCACATAGAACACTTAAAATCACATTTCCAATGTGTTGTTTTAAATAAAACACTGAATACATCCAATTTTGAAAGTGTAACAAGGCTAGAAAACCATACTTTGCAGAGATACCTTTATATTCCAAGGAGTTGTCTGTCTATTCACTGAAAAAATATTTCCTTAACTTAAATTAAACGTATGCATCTTAAAGATTAGAGAATCTCATATCGTTATAGGTTAGTGACAATGTAGACTTACAAACAATTATAAAGTAATTGTATCATCCACAATTGAATTGTTAAAAAAAAGTGCATGTATTAACAATGATGTCTAAGAGCATTCTGGGAGATCACCCCGAAAAAACCGTTACCCCTTCTCTAGCTATAAAAATGGTGGTGGCGTAAAGTTGTTGTTGATATTGCTTAGGGGAGACTATGCCGGAGTAAAGCTAGAGGTCCACTCTGCAGAGCATTAGGAGATCTTCAACGAGAGGTTTAGTCCAACTATGTTGATTTGAAGAAGGGTGATTAAGTTTTCCAGTTATGCTATTATCAACGTTATTGGAAAATGAGAAGAAGAACAAAGAAAGGTCTTAGTTTCTGTCTAAGTAGATTTTAGACGAAGACCCCTATAACTCTTCGATAATTCATTGAAGAGAATTACCCAAACTAAATCTTATTGCAACTGGTTGTTAGGCTTGTGGCAACAATAGTCTATTCCAATTTCCTCACAAACTCCTTGTAGTTGTCTCTTTTACAATTAGTGCAACATCCTTAGAAGAGTATTTTCAGTAGTTTTGCTCTTATGTTTTGTAGTCAAATTTAGTAGAAGGGAAACCCCATGGTTTGTTTGACAAGCATGTTATTCATCTTAGATGGAATTTCACCAGTGCCTTGGAGATACCGCAGCAAATATAATCATTATATTTCAATTACTTTAGCGAGCCATATAACATTCGGCGATACCTATAGTACAACCTGGCCTCTCGCTTAACATCATACATCACCCACATGCACATTTGTGAAATGTTTACATAACATGTTTGATAGCTGATCAAATAAAACTAAATTTAAAAAATCACGGTTATTACAGAGTACAGACACCCAAACAGTCGACTACTTTAAGTGCTTGACTAAAATAACTATGGCAAACATAACCAAGGTTCTACTGTATAGTATTGTATCATTCTAACTAAAATCTCAATACACTCTTACGAATGCCCAAACAGTTTTTGATGTAATTTAACAAGGCTTTAATGAAATATCTGCACTGAGCACTCAAATAGTTAAGGCTATAATGACCGCAAACAACCTAGTTATCAAGAAAAAAATGGTAAAATTGAGTATCCAGTAACATGAATTTGAGCAAAGGAACTCCAAATCATATATCAAAATCACCTTTCTACAATCCTGAACAGTAGTGCACAAGGGCTTCTCAACTAGAACATGATGGGGCCTTGGATGCTTGATAATATCCATAAGGATTTCAAAATGCGTCATGTTTGGAGATGAAACAACCACGACATCACAGAGCCCGCTGTCAAGGAGCTCTCGATGTCCTGAAAACACCTAAACAAGATCCCATAACGCTCGAAATCACCATTACAAATCTCGAAAAACCTAAAAATCTTCCCGATTTCAAAGGCAAATCAGGTTAATACCTCGATGGAAGGCAGATTCAAGGAGAGGCCAAGGTCGAGGGCCAGCTCGACGGAATGAAGGTGAGGATCGGCGATGGCCGTGAGAACGGCGCCTTCGCCGTGGAGGTGGGAGAGATTCACCATGTGCTCCCTCCCCATCATTCCGACGCCGACGATGCCGTACCTCACCGCCATCTCCGTTTATCCCTTCGCCGAGGAGAACAGAGCAAACACTCCGGCGTCCAGATATTCTTCTTTCTCCTGTTTTTCAAAAGCATGCTTTAATTAAAAATAAATTAAAATTAATAATGAATTAATAAATTAATCACTTATAATTTAAATTTTTAATTTTAATTACTGTATAATTTAATAAATAAATTTTTAATTTACAATTAATTAATTATTATTTTACAAAAAAACTCTAATATTAAACAATCAATTTCTATCTTATCTAATATAATTCTTAGTAAATCAATTAATTTTTTCATATAATTATTAATATAATTAATTAATTTTATTTCACATAATATACATTAAAAAAATCATAAATTTTTTAAAAAATAAAATTCTTTTAGACAAAAAATGTTCAAACACTCGATATTGATTTTGATGATGAGTGAATCCTTTGTAGTTAGGCCTAGTTGCACATTGATTCTAAAATGTTTGAATTTATTACATTTAGGTCCTAAATACATTTTTGAATTTTGTTAGATCTTGTGATTATACATAAAAGAAACTTTGCGATGAAATTTTAGTTATTCAAGTTAAATTGCAGGTGAATATATTTAAACAAAAAAAAAGTTTCGACTTTGGGAGAATTAAATCGCCCATAAAAAGGACTTTTTATTTACTTATTTAACTCTCAATATTTGATATTTGCAGATGTTAATTCATACTTTAAATGCATAATTATAAATTGTATATATTTATATTCATGAATAGCTAAATATATATTTCTCTTTTTAAAAAATATACAAAAGATTAGATTTCTTCCAACTTGAAGGAGGAGATGCAAGTTGTAATTATATATTCAGAGCATAAAGTGATTTATGTAAATATTTAATTTTAATATTAAATAAATAAATTATTATTATTTATGAGTGAATATGTAATTTTCTCTAAAATTAATACATGTTATATAAACTTATGTATAATTATCAAAAAAAAAAAAAGAAACTTATGTATGAATATAACAAGCATGAATATATGGTGAGCACCAAACTAAACTAGAACAGTTTCATATCATTTTCTTCAATTTAGGACCACCCAGTTGAGATTAGGTTTGGTTCGGTTCAGTTCTTATCGATTCTAAGCTGATTAGTTTGCCGTCATTTATTTTCAATTATTTTTATTTATGAATCAAATTTGGACTGAATTTTGATCTCCCTTTCAATGAAAAAGGTCCATTCTAGTTCAAGACTGCAAAACCGGTCTAGCCTATTTGGTTCCATATTAGATCATGTTTGAACTAGCTCCAACCGAAGTGGATGGCCAACCAGGCAACACATCTCAATTATTTTTCTATGCAGATTATCTTCGTATACGATATTCTTCATACCTAAAGAAAATAAGTGTGAAAGAAAATATTCTAGATAGGTGTCTTATTCTCTTCTTATGTTTAGATGCCGATTTCATTCTAACTTAAGTTCCATATGGGCCGAAGAAGTCTTCTTATGTTGGTGAGAATTCTCCACCTTTGTGGAGATCGGGAGACGTCATCACATGTAAATATACTTTGAAGATTTGATCTTTTTTAACTATTTTAAATGATTTATACTTTTTAACTGATCATTATATTGCTTTGTTACCACTTTTTTTAAATTTAATGAATATCTAAAATTCAATTTATCTCATTTTTTTTTTTTATTCTAAAAATTTTAAAGTTAAGAGTATTTGGATGTCGCCCTGTTTGGCGCAAGGACTAAATCAGGACCAAAATGATACTAATTTAAATAATAATAATAATAATAATAAATAAAAAATTTTAATCATTCTACACAAATTCTAATATAAAAAAAATATTATTTTACTTCACATACTCAATAATTTTCAATAAAAAAAATTAATTTATTTTATATCCTAGACCAAAATACTCGATTCGAATATTTTGGTCTAGAATGTAAAATAAAGCATATATTTTTATTAAAAATTATTGAGTATGTAAAGTAAAATAATTTTTTTTTATATTAAAATTTATGTAGAATGATTAAAAAATTTTATTTATTATTATTATTATTATTTTTTTTTAAATTAGTATCACTTTGGTCCTGATTTGGTCCTCGCATTAAACAGAAAAGAGTCCATTTTTGGACACTTTGTATCATCAAGTGAGTTTGTGTTAGCTCAAAACTTGAAATTTACTCGTGTAGCTTATCTCAAGCTTGACTCGAAATGGTTTCCATGTGCGTGTGAAAAAAAGCTTAAAAAAATCTCAATTCATTTTCTAAAAGTGTTATCTAATATATAACTGCATTATTAAGTAAATAAAATTATCAATTACGTAATACTTTTTGTCCAACAAATTGAAGAAATTTTTCAGTCCAATAATATTCTCACATATTAATTTATATTTTATATTTATTTAATTAGCTGTTTCGAAAAAATTCAAATAATTAAAAGTGAAACTCGAGCCCAAATTATTACTCAATTTTGAGTGAAGTTCAAATAAGGTTTGAAAATGAGTTCATCAGCCTTAAGTTCCCTATATAAATTGTTTTGAGGGCAATTTATGTTTATATTAACTGATAAATGCACAAAAAAATTGATAATATTATTATTGGAGCAGAAAATCAAATTATTTATTTATATTGAATCTATTCAAAATTGAAACTTATGATTTTGAGCTGCTGCGGATGAGTTGCTCAAAATCAACTACATTTTTAATCCCACATCGCAGAATACTGTAGTTTTCTTCTAGCCTATCTTGCACTTCATTCAAATCGTAGCACTTTCTGGGGTTCTGCTAGGAGATTGGCACAAGCATCTATGAGAAACCCTAAACCCTCCTGTTTTCAGGTCCTAATTACCTTTAGGTGCCTATTGATAATGAGGTTTTATCCAGTGTTTTCTGTCCTCAAAAATAAATAGAAAAAACACTGATGCCCTGCTGTGCCATATCTCCAGTTGGTCTACTTAGCGTGGAAGAGGCTGATGGGGGCTCTACGCGGTGTGAACTCTTTGGGTGCACTTAGCAATTAGCTGATTTCCCATGCCTCTTCTAACTATAACCCCTTTTTGGAATGAGTTAGACTCGAGTTTAAATTAGTCAAATTTGCGGCTTCGTTAAATATAAGTATTCTATTTACATATAAATTTTACGTTATATCACAGTTGTACATATTACAATTTAAATCTTCTATATTTACTATTACTATAGAATATAATATAAATATCATACTCTTTGATAGCTACTCGAGTTTACTTTAAAATTTTCAAATATTAATTTCAATGAGATTTGCAAATGCAAACATCAGATACGAAGTTACTTGACATCAGAGCTACTAGTGTTCCAATGGAATTCAGTTAAGGGCCGACTAACTCGTTAGCACTTCGTCTTGTCTTACATCCGATTAGTAATCGATGAATAAAAGAGAACCATCAGTTTCCACTTACTAATTGCTAGTTGGCCAATTTTGAGTTGCCCAACTACTCAAGAAGTCTTATGTTCTATTCTTGATACAATGATAGCATCGCCAATAATTAAAAGTTGTTTTCTATTTTAATCGGTTATCTAAAGCAAAGGCTAAGGCTCATTCCTATAAATACTTCATTAGAACATTATTATAGAGGGTGAAATGTTTCTTATAGTTCCTGTATTTTCTTTTTTTTTTGAATTTTCACTTTGTAATTGCCTAAGGACAAAACTTCTAACTGATAGTGAAACTTTTCACAACTCTTCAGTAGATGTAGGGAGATTTGCTGAACCACTTTTTATCTTATATTTTGATGTGGATGATTTTTAGTTCTTTTCGATACTAACTATTTTTACAAGAAATCTTGTATATTGCTAATTCTCTAGACTCAAATTTCTTACGTTAGCATATTTATTACTTGTATGAAAGTATATTTTATTGTCATGACATCTATTAGGTTGATCAAATTTTAAATCATTATAAATGCAAGTTATTTTTGAAGTTTTCTTTTAAAAAAAATTTCAATTCATTGGAGTGCTTGAGTTATCTTGAGTTAAGTTAGCACGATCAAGGCTCGAGCCAGCTCAAAGTCAATTAAAGCCAGTCACACTTAAATTGAATTGAGACGAGCCAAGCTGGAGTTGTGTCTAGATCTTCTTGAACTTAGATCATTGTCACCCTCTACACAGGTACATATGTATGAATCATTTTGCTCGAAAATGTCTACATTTATTTTTTTCATGGTAGCTAGATGTGCAATCTCTCTTTGGCATCCCTCGGATATTTGAATCATTTTGATATTTGTTCTCTCTTTGGAATCCCTCAATTGTTGATATTGAAGTTTTTCAATTTTTTCATGAAATTTTTTTTTCTAAATTAAGAGTTTTTATAAAGTACTATTCTTAAAAGGTAGAATAACTGTACCATTACATTAAAATAAAATAAAGATAATTACCTATATATCACACCATTTAGTTTTATTTATGCCTTATCCATCCATTCTTAGTTAATTACACTATGCACACTCAAAACATTATAAAATCTTACATACACATATTTTAACTTATTTTTATTATAATGAGTAATCATAAGTTTTCAATAACCTAACTATAATTAGATTACAAAAAATCTGAGTCGTTCATCATATTATTTTAAGGATATTTAAATATATTTTGAATGAAAATCCTAAAACTTTAATGTTTAGGTGGTGGCAAATGAATGAGACATTCTCGATGTGAATTAATTTAAGGACAAATCAGCACTTTAGTATGGTATTGAGGAAGAGAAAAATATATACCATTAAGAGTAAAAATATAATTTTAATGATTTTCTAATAAAATTTTTTTTTCAAATAGATTTTGATTAAGTTTTAACTCAAGTGTGTGTATGTAAGATTTTATAATATTTTGAGTATGCATAGTGTAATTAATTAAGAATGAATGGGTAAGGCATAAATAAAATTAAATGGTGTGACATATAGGTAATTATTTCAATAAAATATTATAAACACAAAAGCCAACTAATATCTTCTTAAGAATATTACAAAAAACAATAAAAAAACCAAAATCTTCTTTCAAGTAAAAATCGCCTAATATAGCTAGCTAGTCAGCTAAGTGAGTTAAAAAATCTGCAGTATTATTTACATTACATTAAACACATGCCAATTTATAAAGGTGAATAAAAAAAATTATTACACTAAATAATTCAAGGTATTTTGATCAATATGTTATTCCAATATTGTTTATAGAATTATAGGTCAAAATAAAATGGATATTTTAATATGGTATATTGAGTTTGTGGGATTATTTTCTTCTTATTAATAAAGTGAGATGCAAGCCAACAAATTTGGCTTTTAATTATTTCTCTAGTAATCCAAAAAGGCAAAAACAGAAAACTCCTTCAATTGTATTTTAATAAACTATTTTTAATATAATAAACAATTAAATAAAGCAAATAAATTTAAAGTTTTCAACAATTGATATTTCATGATTCCTTCCACTATTACAAATGTACCCATAATTATATTTTCATTTACTAACTCAATTTTCATAGTAATTAAGTGATTTTAATATTTAAGAATGGGAAGCTCGTTTTATTCATTTACCTTTTTTCCACATATTAAAACATTTTTTAAAGATTTATTCAATCGTCAATTTAAAGATAGATATAGATTATATGTAAAATTATATATTGTGCATATAAACAAATAAAGAAGAAAGTCAAAAAAATGATAAAAAAATTTAGAAAATAATATAAAAATTTATTAATTATTTGATAGAGTGTAATAAAAATAAATGATTCATGAAACTAACCCTACTTAGTAGGATAAAAGTTTGATTTATTATTATTATTACGTCATCATTTTTAATTTCTATAAACATAATCAAAATACCATGATAATCTTAAATTACATAAATATGATCAAACTATTGAGACTACAATTTTATTAATAGGAGTCTAATATTATTAAAGTTCAACCTTGTTATATTCAAAAATAATAATATATGATTTGGAATGATAATTTTCAAATATATATATATATATATATATATATATATATGTGTGTGTAAATAAATTTCAAAGGTGTTTGTTAATTCCCTCAAGTTAACTTTAATATCTATTTAAAAATAATTGACCTTTGACTCAAACATAAATTTTAAAATAAGAAAAAAAATCTCATCAAAATTAACTTTAATTTTTTTAATAGCAAATTAACTTTAATTTTAATCTAACTAAAATTAATTAGTTGATTCAACAAATAAAGATTCTGAAAATATGATACAGGTGTGTGACTTTGAATGAAGTGCAGAAAAAGTTCATAGACCAAAATGTAATTTCCCTTTTTTAAATCCCCAAACCGTCGTCTTTATCACCTCCTCTTCTCCATGATCACCGAAGCCGCCCAGTGGCCGCCAAAATTTCACCTCCTCCTCCTCCTCCTCCTCCTCAGAAGATGAAGATCGACAAGTACTGCTGCGTATCCAGAAAAGAACATGAAGACAGTTCTCCATGCCCGTAAGATCACATTTTTTTTTCAATCAAAAGAAAAAAGGCCACATTTTTTTTGAGAAAATCAACGTTTAATCTGAATAAATCGATGCCAAATTTAATGATTAATCCGATGTAGATCGAGATCATCCACCAGCAGCATCCCGGCGGAGCAGTACCCATGGGAGATCTTCACCCTCAAGGAGCTCCTCCGCGCCACAAACAACTTCCACATCAAGAACAAGCTCGGCGAGGGCGGTTTCGGCACCGTCTACTGGGGCCGCACCGCCGGCGGAGGGGAGGTAAATATTATAAATCGCTGGCGACGATGATTTGTCTACAAAATTGTTAATTGTGATGAATACGAACGTGATGGAGAGGGATCGACATGATCGGGGGTGTTGCAGATAGCGGTGAAGAGGCTGAAGCTGATGACGGAGAAGGCGGAGATGGAGTTCGCGGTGGAGGTGGAGGTGCTGGGGAGAGTGAGGCACAAGAACCTGCTGGGGCTCCGGGGGTACCACGCCAGCGGCGCCGAGCGGCTCATCGTCTACGAATACATGCCCAACCGAAGCCTCCTCTGCCACCTCCACAGCCGCTTCTCCGGCGCAGATCACCGGCCCCTCGACTGGCGCCGCCGCATGCGCATAGCGCTGGAATCCGCCGCCGGCATCTCGTAAGTGTTTTAATTTCCTCCTTAATTTGGCTGAATTAAATCAGAAATTTTATGCTCTGTTTGGTTCAGAAAAAAAAAATTAAAAAAAAATTATGATTTTTTTAAATATATATTTATATATATAATATGAAATAAAGTGTATTAATCATATTAAAAATTTTATTAAATGTAAAATAAAATAATTGCCTAATGCTCAAGTTTATGAAATATAAGATAGAAAATAAATTTTAAAATTTTTTTAAATAAAATATGTTTTTTAATCATAATTTTTGTAGCTATAGCTAAACTTTTACTCAATTAAATGAGGCCTTAGGGCCAAAAAAAACACAGAACAACAATTGAAATTTAGAGCTAATTCATATGTTTCAAGCACCACGTGCAATTAGAAGTGGAACGATATTTCTCACCATTTCTTTATATTACGGCTCATCATTTCTACTATATAATGAGATATTTTTTGAAAAACAGAGTAGCTATAGCATTACTGTGACAACCAAAAAAAAAAAGAGCGAGGCTGATCATTAGAGTCATGTTCATATGATTACATCAAAATTACCCAGATAAAAAGCAGGCTTCCAGCTAGAAAGGCACAAAAATAAATTATTTTACATCAGAAACAAATAAGAGTTTTTTAGCTATATAAATAAATAACGTAATTCCAACTAATAGAGACACCTTTCGAGGCAAAATCATGACGCTAATGATAAAAATTTTTATAGTTTAAAGATACTTGAATTAAAGTAGTATTAAGATGAATAACCTGTTAGAAAGTGCTCAAGTCATACAGTCTTTTTAAAATAAAGCGAAAAATAGCTATATATTTGGATCACGAGATGCTAAAATTACGTTAAAATAATATACAAAATATGCAAGTTAACCAAAATTTTTTTTGAGGATATTACAGAAATCAATGAAGAGTCATACTCCTCACCTAATAAAAAATATCGCCTAACGTAATTTATGCCTAAAAGTTAATCGCACTACTAACATTGCGCTGTACATAAGTAATCTTAAAAAAAAAAGGAAAATAAAATATTCACAACATGTTCAAGTCGAAGATCTCAAGATGAATAAGCATTCAAGTTAGGAAGGTTTTGTGACAATGCTTGTTGGAGTAACAATAAGTTTTTACATATCCTTATGTAGCATTTTGTGATACAAAAAAAAATGTTTGACCATATACGTACGCAGCTTTTTATGTCGTAAAAATTTGCTGCTATATAAAGAAATAAGAGGAAAACGATATCATACCACTTCCACTCGAAGATGGGCCTCTATGCGCACACTTTTTCAGATGAGAAGGTGTCAAATTTTAATTGAGTAAAATACTAAAAAATAATATATATATATATATATATATATATATATATATATTTGTTGATATTTTTTTTTGATTGTATATTTGTTGGTATTAGCCTGTCCACAAGCAAAATAACAGAAGATATGAAAAGGTAAGATTTTCATTAAAAAAACAAAAGGTGAGGATGCACTAATTTGCAAGCACATGAGATTTTGAATATAATAAAAATATGTATTCTCTAATTGAAAATAGCTTTATAATTATCTAATTATTACTTGTTCAACCATTTATTTTATATTAAAAAAAAACATTTATTTTTCTCATCTATTAAAAAAAATGACAGATACTTCATAAGATAAAATAACATAATGAGCTAGTAAGATAAAATGTATCAAAATTAAATTCATTGGAAAAATAAAAAATTATAAACTAATAAAATTACCATTTTAGTCTACTAGACTTCATTCAACCTAAAAGTTGTGCTAATTACTTTTTTTTTTTTATCTGTTTAATCCTCATGATTTTAATAAATATTACATGCTTTCAATTTTCTATTTTATATTCTTAATTAAATAAAATTTCATAAAAAAAATTAAGCCTTAAATTTATAACAGTTCAAAATCTGAACTCTTTAAACTTAGACCAAACCTCAATTAATTATTGCTTAGAACTGGATCTTGTGGATT